>PVKA01013792.1:0-54127 GCA_004027165.1 Ctenomys sociabilis | reverse complement strand
TATGATTTCTTCCCGTCTTTGCGCTCTGGGTTTTGTTTGCTCTTCTTTTTCTAGTTGTCGGAGGTGCAACATTAAGGTGCTAATTTGTTCCCTTTCCGTTTTCCTAATGTGTGAGTTTATAGCTATTATTTTCCCTCTAAGAACTGCTTTCATCGCATCCCATAAATTCCGGTAAGTTGTACTTGAATTTTCATTGAATATTGTTGAATTTCTTGTTGAATTTCTTCTACGACCCATTGATTGCTGAGTAGGGTGTTGTTTAGTTTCCATGAATTTAGCAAGTTTTTCTGGTTTCTTTTGTCATTTATTTCCAATTTCATTGCATTGTGGTCAGATAGTATGCATGGGATAATTTCTATTTTCTTGCATATAGTTAGGCATGACCTCTGGACTAGTATTGGAAAATGACCCGTGTGCAGCTGAAAAAAATGTGTATTCAGCTGTGGTTGGGTGGAACACTCTTTTTTTTGGTATGATTGATGAAGGGTTTTTCTATTTTGTTCATTTTCCTAAAAAGCCAACTCTTTGACAAATTGGTGCTTTGTTTTGTTGTTAACCTCAATTTCATTAATTTCTGCTCTATCTTTGTGATTTTTTTCTTAGTTCTAACACTAAGTTTGGATTTGAATTGTTCCTGTACATTGTTAGGTTATTTGTTGTCTTCTGTTTATCTGGGCATTCATTGATGTAAACTTTTCTGTTAGTACTACTTTCATTCTGTCCCATAGATTCTGTTATGAATTGCCATTTTTGTTCATAACAAAATTCTAGAACTGTGTCATGTCTGATTTCTTCTAAGACCCATTGATTATTAGGCATTGCTTAACTTCCATATATTGCATAATAACTGTGGTTTCTTTTTTCCATTGAGTTTTAGTTTCATTGCAGTGTGGCCTGCTAATATGTGTGGTATACTTTTGATACATTCACATTTACTTATGCTTTATAGGTTAATGTGGTTTATTTTGTAGAAAATTCTATGTGTTCCTAAGAAGAATGTGTATTCTATTGTTGCTTGATGGGACATTCGGTAGATATCAATTAAGTCCAACATTTGGTTCAACTATATCTTATTTATTGATATTTTGTCTAATTATTGAACCTATTTGTGATAGTGAGGTACAGAAATCTCCCACTATAATGTATTCAGGTTTATCTGAACATTTATGTCCACTAGCATTTTTTTAATGAATGGGTGCACAGATGTTTGGCATATATATATGTTTATAATTGCTGTCTTTTCTTGTTGAAATTTTCCCTTAACCAATACATGGCAACTTTCTTTGCTTCCTCTAATTAGTCTTGGCTTCATGTTCACTTTTTCTGGAAATAGGGTAACTTTAATGAGATAACTGCTGTTTTCTGGGTTCCTTTTGCAAGGAATACTATTTTCCATCCTTTAATTTTTACTCTGTGAATTTCTTTTTGTATTACAACATATCATTAGATTTTATTTCTTGCTCTACTTTGCCATTTGTCTTTTGACAGGAAATTGAGATCATTTACATTGAGAATTACTGCTGAAAAGTATTGAGTTATTCCTGCCTTTGTATTATTTTCCTTTTGCTAATTTCTTTTCTCTCCCTCTCCTTCACTGATCATCCTGGCAAGTTCTTTCATTTTATTGGACTTCTGTCTAGCATCTGCTATTGTTTGATTTGTTAATGATTATCATTCTTTGCAGAGCAAGATGGAATTTTAGCATTGTTTTAATTTGTATTTTGTAACAGCCAGATATATTGAACATATTTTCATATATTTAATGATACTTGTATTTTTTCTCTGGGAACTGTCTTTTCATTTCTCTTGCTCATTTCTTGGCTGAGTCTTTAATTTTAGGTGATTTTAGTTTTTGAGTACTTTACATATTCTAGATATTAGTCTTCTAAGGAGTGGCTGGCAAAATTTTTTTCACTATTCTGTAGGTTGTCTCTTCACTATACTAATTGATTCTTTCACTGTACTTAAGATTTTAGTCTGCTATAATTCCACTTATTATTTTTTGTGCAATTAAGGTCTATTTAGAAAATCCTTTCCTACATCAGTGTCATCAAGTGCTTTACCTAATATTCTAGTAGGTTTAATGTTTCTGTTTTAATGTTTAAATTGTTGACTCATTTTGATTTTAATTCAGTAGATGGTGAGATATAAAAGTTCAGTTAGAATCTTCCACAAACTGATAACCAGCTTTTCCAGCACCACTTGTTGAGTAGACTGTCTTTCCTTTAATATGCTTTTTTTTGTCTTTCTGAGACAGGGTCTTACTGTGCAGTTCAGGCTGGCCTTAAGCCCACTTTGTAGCTCAGGCTGGTCTCGAACTCACAACAATCCTCCTGCCTCAGCCTCCCGAGTGCTGGGATTACAGGCATGTGCCACCACGCCTGGCATTTAATATGCTTTTATCTCCCTTTGTCAATGATCAAATAACTGAATATGTCTGGGGATGTTTCTGTATCTTCTATTGTATTCTTTTGTCCACACATCTTTTTTTTCCCCCCCAGTACCATGCCATTTTTATCAACATTGCTTTGTAGTATAGCTTTAAGTCAGATATTATTTAAGTTTTCCTGCTTTGGTCTTACTGTTCAACACTGCTTTTGCAATTCTTATGATTCTTTAAGAATTTTAAGATTGTTTTCTGAAGTTTTACAAAGCATGCCATGGTTATTTTTGTTGAGAATACATTGAATTTGTATAATAAATAGTTTTCAGAGTATGCCCAATTTGATAGTATTGGTTCTGCTGATCTAGAAGCATCTTTCCATTTTCTGATGTTGTCTTCCTCTTCAGTGTTCTTTTTCAGTGTATGGTAGTTTTCTTTGTAGGGGTCATTCCATTTTTTCGTTAGGTTAATTTATAGATATTTCATTTTACTTGAAGGTACAATAAGTGATACTGTTTTCAGTTTCCTTCTCATCAAGTTCATTATTGGTATACACAAATGGTAATGATTTTTATGTATTGATCTTTTCTTCTGCTACATTGCTGAAGTTGTTCATTAATGGTAAGAGTTTTTTTAGTGGAGTTATTTGGGTCTTCTCCAGAGAGTATCATGTCATCTGCTAATAGTGATGATTTGGCTTCCTCCTTTCCTGAATGTATCCCTTTTATTTCTTTCTCTTGCCTCATCACTCTGGCTAATGTTTCAAGTGCTATGTTAAATATAAATGTGATACTGGACATCCTTATCTTGTTCCTGATTTTAGAGGAATACTTTTATTTTTATCTAATTTAGTGCAATGCTGGCTATTACTTTCTCATAAATAGCTTTTATCATGTTTGCATATGGTCCTTCTATTCCTGACTTTTTTTTTTCAAGGTTTTTGTCATGAAGGGATGTTGGATTTTATTTTTTATTTTTAAGGAAGGGTTTACAGGGTGTTCAAGGTCTCACTATTAGATTCAACTAGTAATGATGCTATTGTGTACAGCCTCCCATGAGCTGGGATTACAGACACGGGCCACCATGCCCAGTCTCGAATGCCATCTCATCTCACAGGGTGGGACCAACATAGCAGGCTTGGGGACTGAATCCTAGGCCCCTGCACCTGCTTGCAGGCACTGTAATCCACTGAACTATTTAACTAGCCCCATATTTTTTTTTTTTTTTTTTTTTGCATGTGTCAATATGGTCTTACAGCTTTTGAACTTATTTCTGTTTATGGAATGTATTATGTTTATTGGCTTACATATGTTGAACCATCCTTGCATTTCTGTGACGAAACCTACTTAATCATTGTCTCAATAGGTTTTTTTTTTTTTCCTTGCTGGGACAAAATACTTGATACTCAAAATTAAGGAAAGAAAGGGTTATTTAGCTTACAGTTTATGAAGGTTTTACTCTATAATCAGTGGTTTTAAGGCAGAGTGGCACATGGCAGCAGTTCATGGTAGAAAAAAACAGCAAAACAGCAAGAGCAAAAGAGGAGCAGGCAGAAGAGAGCAAGCCTCTTTCCTTCCCTTATATTGTGCACAGGCTAACTGCCCCAGAGCACGTGTAGCACTCACACCCATAATCCCAGCAATGGATCATGAATGAATCACAAACTCTAGAAGCCTGCCCCATGACTACATGAGGCTTTGAGGGGACATCTAGTTGCAAACCATAGCAATCATGCTGTAGGATCTTTTTGATAACTTGCTGCATTCTGTTTGCTAATATCTCATTGAGGACTTTTGTGTCTATGTTCATTGAGAAGATTGACTTATACTTTCCATTTTTAGTTGGGTCTTTGTCTGGCTTGGGGATCAGGAACTATACTTCTTTCCATGAATGAATTTGGGAGCACACCATCTCTGTCAGTGTCTTTGAAAACTGTAAGGAGTATTGGGTGACACAGCATTCTTGAAGGTTTTGTAGAATTCAGCAGTGTATCCATAAAGTCCTGCTCCCTCCCCCTTTTTTGGGTTGCTAATTCTTTATTACTATTAATTTCATTGCTTCTTATTGGGTTGTTAATCATATTAGTATCTTCTTAAGGTTGGTTTTGGTAATTTGCATGCATCTAAGAATCTGCCTACTTTTTAAAAAATTTGTTAATTTGTTGGCATATAATTTTTCAAAGTTGGTACTGTTTTCTAGACAGTGTCTGGTGATTTCACCTTTTTCATTTCTAATTGAATTGATGTGAATCTTTTGTCTTTTTCTCTTGGTTAGTCTGACTAAATATTTATTTCATTTATTCTTTCAAAGAGCTAGCTGTTTGAGTCATTGAATTTTAAAAAAATTTTTAAAATCTCAATATCATTGATTTTTACTCTCATCTTTATAATTTCGGTTTTACTGTATCTCAAATATCTTTACATTTTTCATAAAGTTACTTATTTGGACTTGGTTTCTTTTCCTATTGTGAGCATTGAAATTGTGATGAATTTTCCTCTTGGAACTGCTTTCATCTTTTCCTAGATGTCTTGGTGAGTTGTGTAATCATTGTCATTAGCTTCCAGAAAAAGTTTGATTTTTTTTTTCCTTTTGGAATATGTTGTTGATTTTCCAGAAGCTTTTGTTTTTGCTGAAATTGTTTCTGTCCTTGATTTCTATTTCAGTTGCACAGTGGTCTAATAGTGCAGATGGGGTAATTTTAATTCTTTTATATTTACCTGAGTGGGCTTTGTGGATTAATATTAGTATATTTACTTGAGTGGGATTTGTGGGCTTTGTGCTATTACGAAAGTATGATATGCTTCTGAAAAGAATGTGTGTTGCAGAGGAGTGGAATACTGTGCAAATACCTATTAAGTCCATACATTCAAAGATGTGAATTGCTGTTTCAATTATTATTCACATATTTCTGACATTTCTTTAATGATTTTTTTATTTAGTTCATCTGTTACTTTGTGAAAGTGTTGTGTTAAAAATCCCTTATTATGATTTTATTGGTTTGTATTTGATCTTTTCACCAATTCTTTTTATCAGTTATCTCTTCGTGTTGGATGTATCTTATTTCTTCATCTAGTTTGAAAGATAGTTTTTATAGGCTATTTTAGTTCTGTTAAGAATAGTTTTGCTTTAGTATTTGAAACACTTCTTGTCAAGCTTTCCTGGCTTTTAAGTTTTGTATTGATTTTTTTTTGTCTTTTTGAGACAGAGTCTCACTATGCAGTTCAGGCTGGCCTTAAGCTCACTTTGTAGCTCAGGCTGGTCTCGAACTCACAGTCCTCCCAAGTGCTGGGATTACAGGCATGTGCCACCCAGTTTTGTATTGAGAAGTCTGCTGTAATTCTCATGAGTTTATTTTATTGTCTTTCACTAGCAATTTTTAAGATTCTGCCCTTGTGTTGGATTTCTAGGATTTTGACTGTTACGTTTTGTGGAATGTTTGTTTTGTAGCTCTATGGCTGTCTATATGCCTTAACTTGTATTTTTAATTCTTTTCCTGTATGGTGGCACCTTCATTCATGAATTTAATTCATTCTGTGATTTTGAGGAAGATGACAACAGTGATGTCCATCTGATGTAGAGTTTGCAAATGGAAGCAAATTTTGCTGAATTTTTCTGTTTACGAACTAAATTGTTCATGAACAGAAGCATTTGTGAATTAGGGAATTAGTAGGCCTACACGTTTCTGCTGCTATTTCTGTAAATAGATTTCTTTGTGCCATTTTTGTTGTGGTGGATTGATAACTGGTGTTCAACCTGTAACACCCAGTCAACCTGAGTCAGTGTGGTGCTCGGTGTGGAAGGCCCACCTGAGGATTATTGCCAATGAAATACAGAGGAGAACTGGAGTTGGGGGAGATTTGCTTCTCTTGGGGCTCTTGGTTCTCCTGGAGGATCTTGTCATGCTGGCTTTCCTGATGTGCACTTAACAGTTATCATCATGGGGGAGCTCTAGATCTTGTTGCTGAGGATGGCTGCGGTACATTTTGGGAAGCTCTGTCCTTTCTTTGAGTGTCACTTCCTTGCTCCAGTGCAGATCCCTCAGCCTGCTCACACAGATCATTTATTCCACTAGCACAGACTGTCTACCTTCCACTACTGACCTTTGGGCCTTCCACGGAAGTCCATGAGATAGACACGTCTGCAACATTGTCATCAGCTGTAGGTCTTCAGCTGGACTGTTGTGTGAGCTAGACTCTCAGTGGGATTCTTTGAATGTTTACTGTGTGGACAGATTTCCTGCACTCTTTTGAACTTGACTTTTTAGGTGACTCATATAAAATAATCTTGTAAATTATGGGTCCTGTATTGTACTATTTCCCTTACAAACCCTGACTACAGCAGTTGTCTTCTAAATTTTTACTAACTCCAGTTAATGGAGTTAACTTCCTTGCCATCTAGCAGCCTTTTATGGTGTGTGATTGTAAGGTCTCCAACAGCAGCTGTTTTCTAGTTCTGACACTTTGTCCTTACACTAGTCTCATCTGCTACCTATATTTTCTAAAGAATTTTTAATTAATGGGGTTTCTGTTTGATACATTTTTATGAACTCTACTTCTTTATTAAATTGGTCATTTATGTTTTGTATAGATTTGTTTAGCTGAGGTAGCTTTTTTATCATTGTCTTCTGTAAACTTGCTTGATTATTTTGTTTATGAAGTCCATTATCTGTTTAGTTCTATCTTTGAGTTCATTGGGTATCTTACTGATTTTTTAAAATTTTCTCTTCTATAGTTTCAAGTAATTCAGCTATGTGTCTTTTGATTTCCTCCTGTCCTTTATGCCCTTGCTCTAGAAGTTTTGGGAGGCATTTATTTCCCATGTCTTCTGATGTTTGTTTCTTTTTTATATGTGTTGAGAGGTTTACAGGCTGATTATAGTGGAAGACTGTTTTGGTATGGAGACCTCTTTATTTTTTTATATGTATTTGGTTGTTACAGGGTCTCACAGCTTGGACTCATAGCAATCCTCTTGTGTTTAGCCTCCCCAGCACTAGGATTACAGGCATATCCCACTGCACTCAGACTCTGTGATTGGCTAAGTGTGCCCTGGAGGTGGGGCTGATATGACACGTGGTACTGGGGACTGAGTGTTTTAGTCTGCTGAGCTATCTTGCTGGCCCTGGAGACCTCTTTAGTTAGTGTTTGCTTTTCAGTGATGTGCTACTTATGCATGTGGCTAATTATAAACCTTTGGTTTTTGTCCCAATGCCAAACAACCTTTGTTTATTTGGGAGGCTAAGATGCAGTATAATTGGCCTAGCACTCAGTTCTCCGGGAGTAGGCTGCAATATTATTAATAATATGAAGACAGTCCAGACTTGGGCATACAGAGAAAACCAAAAATTATGCCATAATGACCACCCGAGATCCATATTTGCTAAGGCAAAGTGCAGAGGCCAGGGTTTGATCCTTGCTGTGCCATGCTGGCTCTGCCCTCAGGATGCGCTGAGGTTGCGATTGAAACTGGGTGTGATGTTATGCTTCTGTAATCCCAGTGCTTGGGAGGCTGAAAACAGGAGAATCACTATGAGTCCAATCTATGTAGTGAGACCCTGTAGACCCTGTCCTAAATACATTTTTAAACAAAGAGATACTGACAATTCCTGATAACTAATAATGTACCCCCTTAAGCACAGAAGCACAGAAAAGAGATCTGTAATTATAGTATCAACACTAAGGCAAGCCAAATATTGGCATGCAAAACTATCTACTAAGTACAACAATTGCCTTTTTATTCAGCAGTAGTACAGTAGTGTTAACTGTCTAATTATTAGAAAACTTATTGGTTACACCATTAAAGGTAGAGTGGATGGGGAACCAGAGAATGAAGAAAGTAAAATTTGGATAATGGGTGAAAAAGAGAAAAGTGAGATAAACGATCATATTAAAGGTTAAATGAAAATTAGTAGAAATAGATAAAAATAATAAAAAGTAAATGAAAGAAAAGTAAGATGGAAAAAAATAAAAGGAGAAAATGATAGAGAAAAAGAGAAGTAAAGGGGAAAAAAGCCCTAAACCACCAAAACCTATGAAGAGAAAAGAAACAAAATTGAGTTTAAAAGAATTCCTCTGTGGTTTGAATGAATGCTTTTGTCCAGGTTTGTGAGTTGCCTCCATCTCTGCCCCACAGGCCTCTGTCCATGCACTGCAGTTTATGACACCTCAGTGGAAGCTGAGGTGTGTCCTTGCTCACTTTGGTAGACTCAGATAGCAATCACTCCACTAAACTCTGCTAGATGTAGGCGGCAGGGTTGGTTTCACTGGACTCAGTGTCAGCACTTTCAGATCCAGCTACCTCTGAAAGCCAGACTCACTGGCTTGGCTTCTCACCACCAAGGGCAGAGTCTTGTTTCCTTTCCAGCCCGAGTTTAAATTTCCTAGGGGGTCTGCATCTAGCCTGATGCTCTCTGCTGCTGTGTCTTGCGATTGTTACTAACTCAGTATGTTAGAGTAACATGGGTAAGGCTGAAATTACATTGTTGTGTGTTTTTTCTGTGCCTCAGTCTTTTTTAATTTCTTAATTTAAATTTATTGGTATAATTTATGTATACACGATCACACTCAATAGAGAATTTGCATCTATACGTGATGTATTATTTAATTTTTTAAAAGGAGAATGAAAAGTAGTAAAAACAACCCAAAAGAAAGGACACAGAATTTCACTAAACCAAGGGATAGGAATTCAGCAATGGTTGTTACATTGCATATTTCTGTCTTCAAATTAGTTGTTAAGATTACCAGATAGGTACATGCAAAATTGATCCAAAATATTAAAAAAAAGAAGACAAAAATGAGCATTAAACTTAATGCTTTAAATAGACTAGCAGAAAGCATAGGGGAAAGTTTTTTAGTCTTTGGAATATAGAAAACCAGTTTTTCAAGCACCATTTATTAAATAGACCAACAGAAATCAGCACTATAATTATCTAAGCTATTCTGTGTGTGTGTGTATTTTTTTCTTTGTTTCTTTTCTCCTTTGCCTCATCCCAGTTTTTTCCCTTTGAATAGTTTCTTTCCCTTTCACAGTACCTATTTTATCTTTCAGATTTTATTTACTTTTTGAGGTTTTTATGCTAGGGAGACAATACAATGTTTACACATGCTGGTCTGATATATTTCATTTATGAGTGTGGTTTCTAGTTGTGTACAATAACCTATAAAAACCTCACGTTTATCTTTTTTATATCTGAGTAATCTCCTTTGTATAAAAATACCACATTTTTTTTTTTTTTTACCGCTTCCTCAGTTGATGGACATTTGGATTGTTGCCCAGATTTAGATATGACAGATTGCACTGCTACAAATGTGGGTGTGCATATATCACTGTGGTATGATATTTTCAGTTCTGGAAAAATTTTCAGTAGGGGAATAGCTGGGTCGAATAGGATATCTAGTCCTAGTTTTTTTTGAGACTTGTCACACTGATTTTCATAGTGCTTGTACCAGCCTATACTCCCACCAATGGTAGAGAAGGGTTCCTTTTCCCTATTGCTCGTCAAGCATTTTTTTGTTGGTTGGCTTTGTGATGATAGCCCTTTTTTTCTGGGGTGAGTTGGAATCTCAGTGTTAAGTTTGCATTTCTGAAAGAAACAATGATATTAACATTTTTTTCACATATTTGCAGGCTAGTGTGGTGGCACATTGCAGTAATCCTAGCACTTAGGAGGCTGAAACAGGAAGAACTTGGCAAGTTCGAAAACTGAGCTCAAGACCAGCCTGAACTGCAGATTAAGACACTGTCTCAAAAAGACAAAAACCAAACATACACTTTCTATTTGAATTTCTTCATTTGAGAAGTGTGTATCCATCACAGATGCCTATTTTTTTTTTAATGGAGACTTTGAATTTTGGAGGCTTGATTTCCTTTTTAATTATGTATATGTTCTAGATAGAAGTCCTTTGTCTTAAGGACAATTGGCTAAACTTTTCCCCAGTTTGTTGGCTTTCCATTTACTCTGTTGATTTCTTTTGATGTGCAGAAAATTTTCAAAAAGATGAGATCCCGATGGTTGATTCTTTGAAGTATTTCCCATGATGAATTATGGGTTTTGTTCATGGGCTCTCTCCTTACTGCTTTGTCTTTAAGATTTCTACCTACTTTTCCTGTAGCAGATTTAGTATTTCTGTTTTAATACCTAAATCTTTGATCCATTTTGACTTCAGTTCAGTACATGGCGATAGACATGGATCTAATTTTAACCTTTGGCATGTAGAAAACCAGTTTTTCCAGCACCATGTGTTAAAGAGGCAATCTTTCTTCAGTGAAAGTGTTTGGCTCCTTTGTCAAAGATAAGGTGGCTAAGTGTGTTTGTATTTCTGTCTGAACCTTTTTGATCTATTCTATTGGTCATCAGGTCTAGTTTTTTGCCAGTACTATGCTGATTTTATCACATTCACTTTGTAGTACAGTTTCAAATGCAGGATTTTGATACTTCCAGCCATTCCCTTGCTGCCCAGGCTTGCCTTTGCTATTTTGGGTCTCTTCTGGTTCCAGATGAATTTTAAGAATGTTTTCTCTAGATCTGTGAGGTATACTGGTGGTATATCTATTTTGCAAATATAGCCATGTTTACAATGTTGGCAATTCCTATCCATAAGCAAGGAATATCTTTCTTTTTTTTTTTGGTGGAACTGGGGATTGAACTCAGACCCTTGAGCTTGCTACGGAAGCACTTATTCCACTGAGCTATCTCCCTGGCCCCATATCTTTCCATTTTTTGAAATCCTGTTTGATTTTTTTTTTTTCATAATACTGTAATTTTCACTGTATAGGTTTTTTACTTTGTTAAATTTATTCTTAAGTATTTCTTTTTTTGAATGTTATTGTGAAAGGTATGGTTTCCCTATTTTCTCTCTCAGTGTGTTTGTTTGTATATAGTAATGCTGTTGATTTTTGAGTGTGGACTTTGTGTCCTGCTATGGTACTGAATTTGGTTATTAAATCCACAAGTCTTTTCATGGAGCTTTTGGGTTCTTGTATGTAGAGTATCATGTCATCTGTAATAATAATAATTTCACTTTTCCATTCCAATTCTTACTCCTTTTCTTTGTGTCTTGTCTAACTGCTCTGTCTAATATTTCTAAAACTAAATTAAATGGTGGTGACAGTGAAAATCCTTGTTGTCAATTTTAAAATGTAGGTTTTTCAGTTTTTGTTTATTTGGTATGATGTGGGCTGTTAGTTTGTCATAGATGGATTTTATCAGGTTGACATAAAGACAGTCTATTATTATTATTACTATTATTATTATTATTTTTGTACTAGGGATTGGATTTAGGAACTTGTGCTTGCCACACAGTTGCTTATGCTGCTGAGCTATCTCCAGACCCTATTCTGGTTTTCTGTAGGTTTTTTTTTTATTATTGTTATCATTTTTTTAATCATGGATGAGTATTGGACTTTTTTAAAAGCTTGTTCTATATTTATTGAGATTATCATATGATGTTTATCTGTGGCTCATTTATTGATTTGTGTGTAGTGAACCATCCCTACATTTCTAGGATGAATGCCCCTTAATTGTGGTGTGTAATCCTCTTGATGATTTGTTGCATTCTGTTTTATGGAGGACTTTTGCATCTTTGTTCATTAGGGAGTTTGGCCTGTTGTTCCCTTTTTTGGTTGGGTCTTTTTCTGATTTTAAATAAGCTTGACAGAATTGCTTCCCCTTCAATTTCACTGAAGAGTTTGAAAAAAAATTGGAGTTAAATCTCTAAATTTCTTGAAGAATTCAAGTATGAATTTGTCAGGATTTGTGCTTTTCTTATTTCATATGTTTTTCATTCCATTTTCAAGTTCCTTCACTGATACTGGATTATTCAGAATTTTTATTTCTTTTTGATTCAGCTTTGTTTATTCGTATCTATTTAGGAACCTGTCCATTTCTTCTGTTTTCTATCCTGCGATAGTAAAGATTTTTGAAGTAGGTATTGATTATCTTCTAAATTTCTATAGGATCTCAAGATTTTTCCTTTTTGACTCCTTATTGCATGAATTTGAATTCTTCTTTCCTTTTTTGATAAGGTTGGCTAAAGGTGTATCGATTTTATTTATTCTTTCAACAAACCAAGTCTTTCATTCATTAATTCTTTGTATTGCTTTCTTTGTCTCCATTGTGTTAATTTCTGCTCTGATCTTTATAATTTACTACCTTTTTTAGGCTTTTATTTTTCTAGAAGGCTGAGGTACAGAATAAGGTTGTTTATTTGGGTTTGTTCTGTTTGCTTTGTGTACGAATTTACTGCTATAAATTTCCCTGTTAGATCTGTTCTCATTGCATCCCACAGATTCCAGTAAGTTGTATCTATTTTTTCATGTGATTATAAATATTAATTTCTTCTTTAATTTCATCTGTGGCTCATTGATTGTTCAGGAGGGTATTATTTAATTTACATGCATCTATGGAATTTTTGAGATTTCTTTTGTCAATAATTTCACATTTCATTGCACTATGGTCAGATAATGTTCACAGGATAATTTCAGTTCCTTTGCATTTGCTTCACCATGTTCTGTATGCTAGTATGTGGTCTGTTTTGGAGAATGTCCCATGTGCAGCTGAGAATTTGTATTCCAAAAAAAAAATTGTTGGATAGAACACTGATTGACGGTTAACCAAATCCATTTCTTCACAAGTTTGGTTTGGTTCTATTATTTCTTTGCTGATATTTTGCCCTGTTGATCTCTTTGTGAGCATAGAATGTTAAAAGTCCCCCATTACAACTGCTTTATTGCTTATTTGATTTTTCATGTCTGTTAAGATTTGTCTTGTATTATATAGTGGGCAGTCCTCCTGTGAGCACAGGTATAACTGTGATTGTTAGCCCTTTTCCTTGCAATTGTTTCCTAAGAAGTCTGCTGTGACCTTCTTTATGACTGCTGATCATTCTTGGTTTGAAATTTACTTTTTCAGCATCCAGAATAGCTACTCCTGCTTTTTTTCCCTGGGTTCCTAGCACATGGAATTTTGTTTTTTATCCTTTGACTTTCATTTTTTATTTATGTATTTGTTTTTAATGTGATTTGGTACAGGGTCTGACTGAGCAGCTTGGACTCAGAGTGATCCTCCTGTTTGTAGCTTCTCCAGTGCTGGGATTACAGGTGTGTGCCACCATTCCTGGTCTGACTGCTTCAGTGCACCTGTGGTGCGGCTGGTGTGACATGTGTTGCTGGAGATCAAACCTGGGGCCTTGTGTTTGCCTAAGTAGGCACTTATGCTGCTGAGCTATCTCATTGACCTTATCCTTTCACATTTACTCCATAAATTTCCTTTTGAGTTAAATGTATTTCTTTCGTACAGCATATTGTTATATTTTGTTTTTTGATTCACTGTGTCAGTCTGCTTCTTCTGATTGGTGAATTGAGCCCATTTACATTAATAGTTGTTACTTATATGTATTGGGTTATCTTTGTCTGGTTGTCTTCCTGCTATAGATTCCCCACTTACCCCTCTGTTTAACTGCTTGCTGTGATGGTGGTTCCTTTTTTTAGTTTTGAAGTTGTCATTTTTTTATCTCTTTCTAGAATATGCATTTGTACTTTTTGTAGGGTTGATTTGGTGGTTATGAATTTCTTCAGGTTTTTTTTTGTCATGAAATTGTCTTATTTCTTCATTAATTTTGATAGATTGTTTTGCAGAGTACACCAGTCTTGGTTGGAAAGTTGTTTTCTTTCAAGACCTGAAATACTTCACTCTAAGCTCTTCTTGGTGTGACAGTTTGTGTTGAGAAATCTGCTATGATTCTGGTGAGCTTTCTATTATAGGTGATCTGTTTTTCTCTAACAGCTTTTAGTGTTCTGTTCTTTTGCTGAATTTCTGTGTCTTGATTATTAAGTGTCCAGGTATAGATTTATTTTGTCTATGGCTAATTTGAGTTCTATATGCCTCACTTATTTGTACGTCAGATTCTTTTCCCATGCTTGGGAAATTTTTGCTACTACATCTGCAAATAGTCGTTTTATGGCATTTGTGTTGACTCCTGCTGTTTTGTGGATGCCTATCAGTCATATACATATTATATGTATTACATAATATATAATATATTACATGTTATATAATATATTACATATTATATATCACATTAAATGTAATATATTACATAATATGATATATAGTGTATAATACATAATACATATTTCATATTATATATATTTTACATTTTTTTGGATTGTTATTTCTTTGGTCCTTTTGATTTTTCACAGATCTTTCCTTTTTCAATTGCTAGCTACAATGCTTCCCTGAAGGTCCAAAAGTCTATCCTTAGTTTTTGTTCAAGCAGTTTGCCATCTTGTATTGTAATTATTAATTTCCTGGATATCTATTTGAATATGTTTCATGCATTTTAATTCTATAATGTATTGTTCATTTAATGCTTTTATCAATTTTCTATGCTCCTCTGTTATTTTTTCCTAAGAATATTTGTGATCTGATTTCTTCTATAGTCTGGTACAGTTCTTTCTTTACTTAACTTGCTGTCATTTCAGAAATTTCAGGTGTGTGACTTCTAAATTCTCCTATGTCCTTGTCACCTGGGTGGACTGAAAGGCTGAGATTGCTTTGTGCTCTCTCATTTTGACAATTTCAAAGCTCTCCAAGTTTACCAGCACTCAGCCCTACTCCTGTGATAGGGAAGTGGTGTCTCACTGAGGCCCCCAATGTTGTCTGGGGCTCAGGTGGCTGCCATACAGTGTATGAGTGTGTGTGTGTGTGTGTGTGTGTGTGTGTGTGTAGTAGGGGTGGGGGCAGGATTCAATGTGGTCTGTACATGATTTATCTTGATTCCTTTTTTTTCTTCCTATTCTCATCCCCTCCTTTCAAACCCTCTTTATTTCCAGGTTTACAATACTGTCTTTTCATTTTATCCCCTTTTCTCATATATTCCCTCCCTTCTACCCTCCTTCTCTCTTTTCCTCTTTCCCCCCTTCTCTCTTCTTCTTTCCTTCCGTCCTTCCTTCTTTCCTTTCTTCCTTCCTTCCTTCCTTCCTCTGTCTTCAACCTTTCTCAGAATGGATCCTGATTTAACCCTCCCCAATATTTTAGGCACTGGCCTGGATTTTTTCTCTTATCCTTCTATGCTGTGAAGAAGATACTTTGGTGTAAAATCCCATACTGCATTATTTAACTTTTTTTCCTTTTTTTATTTTTTGAGACAGGATCTTACTATGTAGTTGAGAATGGCTTTGAATTTATAGGCCTTAAATTTGAGACAATAACTCAGCCACCAAAGTGCTGGTATTATAGGTGTGTACTGCCACACCTAGCCCCAAGCTATTTTTTGTAGTTTTTTAATAGCTGTGGACTTTTTCTGGGTGATCATTTTCTTAGGTTAGTGTTGCTGGCCCTGTTTGCCATTTGTCTGGAACTGCAAATCCTCCTGGGTTACCTCCTCTCCTTGGGATTTGTTCTGGCTGGTTGGTTGGTTGTCAGTGCTTCTGCTATACCTTTCTGAGGGGAAGCAAAGTCACAGAGTGACCTTGGAATTGATAGGTGGCTTGTCCAGTGCATAGGTGTCATGGGTGCTGAGTTGCCTGGGGTGAATATGGTGGCTTGGTCCTTGGTGTACTCACAGTTGAAAGCTTTATTTATTTTTTTATTTTGTTTTGTATTTTTAGGGAAGAGTCTACAGGGTTTTCAGGATCTCACTACTAGATTGGTCTCATAGTGATCCGCTTGTTTACAACCTCCCAAGAGCTGTGATTACAGGAGTGCACTACCTCACCTAGTCTTAGTTGCTGTCTCAGCATGCCTTGGGGGTGGGGCCAGAACTGCAGGGCCCTGTGCCGCTTGCAGGTGCTTTAATCTGCTGAGCTATTTGGCTGGCTCTTGAAAGCTTTATTTTTATTTTTAATTTTTTTTTTTATTTTGTTTTTCCTTGAAAGCTTTAAATGAAATTAAGGACACAGTACTTTGTTTGCAAAGAACAGAAAAAGGAAGGGATACCTTCTCCCAAAGTGATGGTGGCTGGTTGGTTCTTTCAGTGTAACCATAGTCAACCAGACTGTGAGGAAGAAAGACTTGATGTAGAGGAGAACAGTGAGAATAGAAACCTGCTCAGAGTCAGCTCCTGTGCACTGTGGGAACTGTGCAGCTCTCTAGACCTCATGCCATAAGGGTAGGACTGTCAGACTGCTGGGTAGAAGCTCCTGGGGGAGGCAATATGGTGTGCTCAGGGCCTCAGATCTGGTCATACCCCAAATCAATGGTGTTTTGTTGTTCTGAGCATCCAGCAGAGGGTATGCAAGCAGAAGGTGTAGGGTGGACAGTGGTAATCTTTAAACTAAGCTGCACTGTTTTTATCTGTTTTATTTAAATTGTCATTAAGTATGGGCTTGGAAAGAAGGTATCTCTGGGATTAAAGAAATACGTGATGCACAGGGTCATATGGATCTTCTCAAGGGCCCAAAACAGTGATTTTTCAAGGGCTAGAGTTGATGGATTGTCTCTGAGCCTAGGTAGAGGAAGTAAATGTTGACATGGTTATACCATCTTTTTTTTTTTTTTCTCTCTGTGCCTGCCAGGGATCTGTGGAACCAAAGGGGCAAAACACATGGTTGTGAAATTATTGTGATTGAAGCAGAAGCAATTACTTAGAAGTCTTTGTTTCTTTTTCTTTCTTCCTATCTTTCTTTTAAAATTATTTTAGGTTTTTGAGATATAGTCCTGCTATGCAGTTCAGGCTGGCCTTGAACTCACTATGTTGGCCTAATCATGAGGTATTCTTATGCAGCCTCCAGAGTACTGGAATTATAGGCATGTACCAGCACACCACAGCTTTGAAGATTTTCTTTTCGATTGGGATAGCTATCCAGGAAGCAGTAACTGAACATCTGTTGATGATTTTAATTTCAGAATCCCCAAATGCCTTAAATTGAGGGATACAGAAGTTGTTCCGGTTGAATTGGACTCGGTACTAAGAATACCCCGAGCTCACCTGGGGATTGGTATCATATGCACTGCTGTAGTTGTTTCATGGATCTGTTTTTACTCTGAAAAGGGCAGTCTGGAGAATGGCAGTCTCTAAGATTTCTGAGTAAGGTGGATTAATCTGACCAAAGGGAATTGGAAGAGCCACAAGAACCAAAGAATTCCTGAATGTTCTCTGGTCAGATTTCCTTGTAAGTTACCAAGGGTCTGGAAGGAAAACAGATTGTTTGACAAATTCGTGATCATGTGTCCTCTGGGGCTCCTTTCCAGTCCTAGTGACTTAATGACACTGCTGCAGTATATTCTCTGTCATAAACTTACACCCTGCAAGTTTTTTTTTTGAAAAAGAAAGAACCTTAGATCTGTTTTCTCATCAGCATAATGTGTGTTCATATAATTATGTGTATTTGCTGTTTATAAGTGCAAACCTATCATGAAACCCAAAGGTACTTCTTGCTATCTCAGTTTGATCACTTGTATAATAGAGTTTTTTTTTTTAATAGCATATGCCTTTATCCAATGAATTAAGAGAATGTAGCTGTATACCTATCTTTTTTTAAAAGCTCAATTATAGTACAGTTTCAATAGTTTATGCTTTTTACATTGTTATCTTCCTAGTGGCTATTTATAGTATAAGAAGCAGACAAGATATCCTGTCCAAACACTATTAGTGTAAATCTTTCTTCTCATAGAATTACACAAAACTACTGTATATTTATCCTAATTGTACTTTTTATACAAACACAGAATGGTCATTCCTCTGTATCCCCCTTTTTTGTTTAGTCCTGTAAGAGATGGCTATTCTATTGTCATTCAATTATTACAGGTGCTTGAATTCAGCGAAATAATCCAACACAGTCTAGCAGTCCACAATAGTAGTGGGTTATCCGAAGAAGTTGTTGACTAGAGCCATTTACAGCTCAGCACATTATTATGGCTATATTTTATATACCTTGTTTCTGTACTTTTCTGCTAGATGGTTAAGACTGAGATAAAGCAAGACTTATACAACAAAAAATGTAACTTTTGTATATGATGAGGTCAGTCAAGCCCCTCAGGGTTTATCCTGTAACCCTGTACCTCACTTTGTAGATCCTCAGCCATGTGAATGAGTTATGGCCATTGCTTGACCAGCTGCTTTCTGTAAAAGCCTGAGAGAAAGTTTTCTGTCCATGTGACTCTCCTTAGGCATACTATAGATCATCGATCATGTTCCTCTGTGGCACCATAACCTCGTTGATCACAAAATTTAGGGCAAAAAGTCAATCCATTTTGACTTTTCCATGATGTTATAGTATAGGTTCTCCTATGTCCTGAGTCTTCACTAACCTTGAAAGGGTAGGGCCAAAATATTGGCTGACCTTGCAGCCCTTCCATTTCTCCAATTTTTGATCTGCAAACTTAAGTTGTTAACCATCCAGCAAAGAAGCTGATTATTACCCTGCAACATATGCAGTAAAGTTTACCCTAACTATCTGTCTGAATTCTTTTTAGTTGTTGTTATACCTTTCTATTTGTATTTCTTCTTTTGATTTCTTATACTAGGGAGACAATACAATATTTGCACATGTGTGACTGGTTTATTTCACTTATGAGTATATGTTCATGTGGCATCCACCTAAATATAAATGCTTTAAGTTTTTCATTCTTTATAGCTGAGTAATACTCCATTGTATAAAAATACCACATCTTTTTCAACCATTTCTCATGTGATGGGCAACTTGGTTGTTTCCAAGATTTTGCTATCACAAATTGTACTGCTATAAACATAGGTACACATATTACCTATAGTATGACATTTTCAGTTCCTTCGGGAAAATTTCCAGTAGGGGCATAGCTGGCTTGAATGGAATTTATAGTTGTAGTTTTGTGAGGAGTCTCTACACTGATCTCCTCAAGGGTTATACCAGTCTACACTCCCACCAGCAGTGAAGTGTCCCCTTTTCCCCACATCCTCTCCATCATTTGTTGTTGGTTGATTTCTTTATGATAACCATTTTTTCTGGAGTGAGATGGTATCTCAGTGTTATTTTAATTTGCATTTCATGGATGGCTAGTGATGTGGAGCATTTTTTCATATATTTACTCGCTTCTTTAATTTTGTCCTCTGAGAAGTGTGTATTCATCTCAAATGCCCATTTCTGAATTGGGTCTTTAAATTTGAAGGCCCTGTTATATCTTAGTTCTTTATATATTCTAGACAGCTGACCTTTGTCTGAGTGCTTATTAGGATTTTTTCAAAATTTGTGGGTTGTCTTTTTCACTCTGTTGACAATTTCTTTTGACGTGTAGAAACTCTTCAAGAAGAGTTGATCCCAGTTGTTGATTCTTTTAAGTGTTTTCCATGCAAATATATGTTTGTTCATGGACTCTTTTTTTATTATTTTAATCTTTTATTTCTTTATTTGGTACAGGTTCTTGCTATGAAGCTCAGACTCATAGTGATTTGGCATAGCATGTGGTATTAGGGATCAAACCCGGGTCCTTGCATTTGCCAGGTAGGGGCTTAGACCTTTGAGCTATTTCCCCAGCACCTGTTCATGAACTCTTTACCTACCCTTCTCTTCAAGAGTTCCTTTTACTTTCTCTTCCAGGAGATTGAGTGTTTCTGTTTTAATGCTTAGATCTTTAATCCATTTTGACTTCAGTTTAGTGCATGGTGATAAACCTGGGTTGAGTTTTAATTTTTGGCATGTAGAAAGCAAGTTTTTCCAGAACCATTTGATAAAGAGGCTATCTTTCTTCCAGTGTGTTTGGCCTCTTTGTCAAAGATCAGGTGGCTGAGTATGTTTGTAGAGGCCTCTGCATCTTCTAATATATTCCACTGATTCTCAGATTCATTTTGTTGCCAATACCAGGTTGATTTTATCACAGTATCTTTGTAGTATAATTTCAAGTCAGGAATTGTGATTCCTCCTGCCTTGTCTTTGTTGGCCAGGATTGCCTTTGCTATTCTAGATCTTTTCTGGTTCCATATAAATTTTAGGAATGATTTTTTTCTAGGTCTGGGAGGTATGTTGTTGGCAATTTGATAGGGACTGCATTAAATCTGTAGAAAAATTTGTATTGAATAGGGGGAAGGTGATAAAGAACATCCTTGTCTTGTACAGATCTAACAGTAAAAGATTTCAGTTTTTCCCCATTTAGAATTATATTAGTCTTATTTTTGTTATAAATGGCTTTTATCAAGTTGAATTAGAGGCCTTCTATTCCAATTTTCTGTAGGACTTTGAACATGGATGAGTGTTGGACTTTGTTAAAAACTTTTTCTGCATCAATTAAGATGGTCCTGTGGTTTTTAAATTTTAAGTCTATTAATATAGTGTATTACATTTAAAATTTTTGAGTATTGAACCATCCTTGCATATCTCTCGGATGAATCCTACCTGGTCATGGTGAATGATCTTAAAGATTTGCTGTATTCTATTTGCTAGGATTTTATTGATGATTTTTGTGCCTATGTTCATGAGGGAGATTGGTCTGTAGTTCTCCTTTTCAGTTGTGTCTTACCCTGGTTTTGGAATCAGTATAATACTTACCTCCATAAATGATTTTGGGAGGACTGCTTCCTTTTCAATTTCATTGAAGAGTTTGTGGAGTGTAGGGATTATATCTTCTATGAACCTCTTGTAGAATTCAGCAGTGAATCCATCATGACCCGGACTTTTCTTTGTCTGCAGGCTTTTTTATTATGTTTCGGATCTTGTTGGCTGTTACTGGGTTGTTGATAGTTGTTATATCTTTTTCATTCAGTTTTTGTAATTTGTACCTTTTGAGGAATCTGTTAATTTCTTCTGTGTCTTCTATCTGTGAGTGTAAAAATGCTTGAAGTAGCAATTGATAATCTTCTGAATTTCCACTGGGTCTGTGGTAATTTCACCCTTTTCATTCTTTATTGCTTGTATTTGAATATTTTCTTTCCTCTTTTTGATGAGGTTAGCTAGTGGCTTATCAATTTTATTTAGTCTTTCAAAGAACCAGCTTTTTGATTTGTTGAGTCTTTGAACTGTTTTCTTCATCTCAATTGAACTAATTTCTGCTCTAATCTTTATGATTTCTTCCCATCTTTGGGGTGTGGGTTTGGTTTGCTCTTTTTCTATATGTCGAAGGTGCAGCATTAGAATATTTTCCTAATTTGTGAATTCGTAGCTATCATTTTCCCTCTGAGAACTGCTTTCATTGAATCCCACAAATTCCAATAAGTTGTGGTTGAATATCATTGAATTGTAGATATTGTTGAATTTCTTGTTCAATTTCATCTGTAACCCATTGATTTCTGAGTAGGGTGTTGTTTAATTTCCATGTATTTAATGGGCCTTTCTGGTTTCTTTTGTTATTTCCAGGTTCATTGCACTGTGGTCAAATATTATGCATGTGATAATTTCTGTTTTCTTGCATATACTTAAGCATGACCTATGTACTAATATGTGGTCTATTTTAGAAAAAGACCCATGTGCAGCTGAAAATAATATGTATTCATCTGTGGTTGGGTGGAACACTTTGTATATGTCCACTAGATCCATTTGTTTCAAGCTCTGGTTGAGTTCTGCTATTTCTTTGCTAATTTTTTGTCTGGTTGACTTATCTTTTTGACATAAGGGGGTGTTAAGGTCTTCTGTTAAGATTGTGGTCTTGGATATTAGATTTTTCATGTCCATTAAGATTTGTCTTATATAGATTGGTCCTCTTGTGTTTGGTACATAGATATTTGTGAGTGTTACCTCTTCCTCTTTAATTTTTCCCCTAACCAGTATATACTGGCCTTCTTTGTGTCGTTTGATCCTTCTTGTTTTGAAGTTGAGACTGTCTGAGAACAGAATTGCTACTTGTGCTTTTTTCTGAGGTGTTGGGACATGTAGTATTGTTTTCCATCCTTTGACTTTAAGCCTATGAGTGTCTTTTTAAGTGTGTTTCTTGTATACAGCATATTGTTGGGTTTTGTTTCCTAATCCACTGTGCCAGTCTATTTCTCTTACTTGGTGAATTGAGTCCATTTACATTGATGGTTATAATTGAAATGTGTTGACTTATGGTTGTCATGATATTTATCTGCTGTTGATTACTTCTTTTTATCCTGTGTTTAATAGTTTGCCCTATTTATTGGGTTCCTTCTGTTATCTTTCATGGAGTTTTGGTCATTGTGTTCCCTCTCTAAAACATCTTTCAGTAGCCTGTATAGGGATGACTTTGTCATCATGAAATTCTTTAATTGTTCTTTGTCATGGAAGTATTTCATTTCTCCATCAAACTTGAAAGAGAGTTTGGCATGGTATAGTAGTCTGGGCTGGAATTTGTTTTCATAGAGGACTTGAAGTACTCTGTTCATTGCCTTCATGGTTTGTCAAGAGAAATTGGCTGTAATTCTGATGAGTTTTCCTTTGAATGTGATCTGCTTCTTTTCTCTAGCAGCTTTCAGTATATTATTCTTGTATTGGATTTCTGAGATCTTGACTATTATATGTCTCGGTGTGTTTTTAGTCAGGTTGAGGTTATTTGGCATTCTGTATGCTTCATTTATCTGAATGTCGGATTGTTTCCTCATATTTGGGAACTTTTCGGCTATTACTTCTGCCCATATTCTTTTTATATAATTTGTATCTACTCCTTCTTTCTTATTGATTCCTATTAGTCTCACATTGTTCAGTTTAGCATCATGTTGCAGGTGATGGATTGATTTTTCCTGTATCCTAGCTGTTTTTGAGAAATTCTTTCTCATCTTTTCACTAGCTGCACCAGCATCTTCAAGATCTGAAACTCTGTCTTTGCTTTGCTCAAATGGTTTTGTAGACTTGTGATTGATATTTTTAGTTCTTGTATATCTCTTTGACTCTGCTTTGTGCATTCTGTTTCTTTTCTGTATTGCTCATTCAAGGAATCCATCATATTTCTGATGTCCTCTATTTTTTTAATCCATGTCTTCTTTAGAGGTAGTTATTAATTCTTTTTCTGCAGAGTTTCTTCCAGTTTGGGTTTCCTCTGTATATTTCCAGACTTGTTTCTGTATTTCAGATGTTATGATTTCAAAGAATTCTTTTTTTTCAAAGAATTCTTTTTTGATTTCAGAAATTATTTCTGTTTTGAGTTCCTCACGACCTTTCTGCTGTGTTTCTTTGCTTGTCATCCTGTTAATTCATACATTTCAGCTGAAATAATGTTCTCTGTACTTGTTCTGGGTGGGCATTGGGTTTTCCCCAGATGTTTCTGAGTTTGATTCATTATTTCAGATGATATGTATTCAAAAATTTCTTTTTTTATTTCAGCCGTTAATTCTGGTCTGAGTTCCTCTATACCTTTCTGCTGTTTCTTTGCTTCCGACTGCTTATTCATTCATTTCAGCAGAGCTTGTGTCCTGTGCATTTATCATCGGTGGGCTCGAGGCCTCAGATTGCATTTTGTGCCTTGTCTTTGTCATTTTGCATAGCACTGACCTCTGACCTTTTGTGTAGAGCTTTGGTGCAGTTACAACCTTATTGCATATTGAGATTAGGTTCGCGATCTATTCAGTTTGAGATTATCCCGTTATGCCTGGCCTGGATCTAGCTGTTGTGTTCAGCTCCTTTGTGCTGCAACCCATCTGGCACGACTGTGATCCTGTGGTTCCCCTCTGCTATGCCCCTGCCCCAGGGACACCGTGGAGCGCCGAAGCCCTCCCACACACTCACTGGGCTCTGCTGGGTTGGATCAGTGGCTGGAAGAGTCACAAAAAAGCTTGCTCGCTTGGCTAGCTTGGGGGTGGGAGCTCCAGGGAGTGGGCCGGGCTGGGTAGGATCAGGGCTGAGAGAGTCTCAGTGGTTCTCACTAGCTTGGTGGGTTTGGGGGCAGGGGCTCCGTGGAGTTGCAGGGCTTGCAGGTGGCTCATTAGGGATTCTCACTCATGCTGGTGTCTGAGTTTTGCTCTCTGGTGGCACGGGGGAGCCGGAAGTTCTCCCACACACTCACCAGGCCAGGCTGGGGTCTATAATAGAGATTTTAAGACACTCATCTTTTAGACTCATACAGGTAGTAGAGGAGATGTATGCTCTTTTTTTACTGCTGATACAAAATGGGTACATAGTAGGTAATTTATTGACTGAGTTACTGAAAGGAAAGATGAGATTCCTTTTTCTTATTATGACTACTGTCTTATTAGTTTGAGTGTAGTCAGAAAAATGTACATCCTTTGGCTTCCAGATTCTATGTGTCTTACCACCTTTTGTTTGCTCTTATCGAACTCATCACAGCTTGGTTAGTTATATAACTAAATACTTGAGTTGCCTCCCTTTGAAGAATGAAGTCTAGTATCTGATGCCATGTCTGTTTTGTTCACCAATAACCTGTTCAGTGCATGAAAGACCTTTTATTGAATAAATTAGTAGCAAGTGGCCCATGGTTGGGTAGCTTCATTTTTTCTTATTTCTATTTCTGAGATGTTTTATAACTATCTTTGGAAATCCTCTGGTCTTTACATGGTTTTTATCCTTGTTTACCACAGGAGGAAGGACTGTGTCATGTCTTGTGACAAGCAGGAGCCAGGCAGCTACTATGTGGGTGTGGATGTTGGCACAGGCAGTGTCCGTGCAGCTCTTGTGGACCAGAGTGGGGTGCTCTTGGCTTTTGCAGACCAGCCAATTACCGAATGGGAGCCCCAGTTCAACCACCATGAGCAGTCATCTGAGGATATCTGGGCCGCTTGCTGTGCTGTCACAAAGGTATGGGCCATGCTCACATTCCCACATGCTGAATGTATGTGTCTGTCTACCTGGAACAATGGACTGTGTGGGGTAACTGGAGGTACAACATCAGGTGTCACAGAGACCTTGCCTTTCAGTAGCTCACAGAGTTGTTGTGGAGGTTAACAAGCAGCTGCAGAAGGATGTCAAGAGGGGGCTTAGGGAAGACAGAATGCAGGGTGCAGAAGCTTGAGATGTGGAGGAGGATGCTGATCATCCTAGCTCACATCTACTGTGCTGTTAACTGTAAAACATGTTGACATGTGCTGTGTAGTTGGGTCCTCATAGCAGCCCTAAAGGAAATCTGTTACTATCCCTCTTTATTCCTATTCAGGGTCATGCCCTATGTGTGCTCGGCAGGTGTTCAATTTGAGTGGCCTTGGATCAGATGTAGCTTGTTGACTTGGGGAAGGTAGGGGTACTGGATAATACTTTCAGTTTGACTTTATTTTCTGGTAATCAGAAACAATAGGAAACTTTCTGTTTCTCTCCCTTCCCCTCCCCTCTCCTCCCCTCTCTCTCCTCTTTTTTCTTTCTTTTCTTTTGAAAGAATAGCCAGCCTGCCTCCTTCCTTCCTTCCTTCCTTCCTTCCTTCCTTCCTTCCTTCCTTCCTTCCTTCCTTCCTTCCTTCCTTCCTCTCTTCCTTTTTGAAAGAAAGAAAAACAGATAAAGTCCTAGACTCTTTTTCTTTGTTCTTAGTTTAGTTCCTTAAATATTCATAACATGCTTGGTAATTTGAAGATAGACAATTTACCATTCTGTCCATATTGATCAGTCTGTTTAAACTTTCATGAGCTCTGGGTTATTGTTAGTACCCCTGGAGAAAAAGGTAGAGAGAGGTGGGGGTGGGCAGCACTGGATCATTATATAGGAATAAAAGACTGGTGCATCTTCATTGCTGCTTCTTTAATTTTCCTCTTCTCTCCCCACTTTGTCTCTCCCACCTCACTGAAAATATTCAGCTCTTTGCCCTTGGATCTCCTTTCTTCTTCTAGCATTTAGCCTTTCTTGCCATTAAGAAAATCATCAAGAAGAAATAAAATTCCCTGCTTAAAAGCTATTTAAGAAAAGGTCTTCTCTTGGTCCAGTTTAGTTTAATGGTGGATTTTTAATCATCTCCCAGCGGCAGCCAACTTGTCATTGGCTTGAGCCCAGTTAGCCACATGAGTGCCGTGGGCATTTGTCCTTGGAGACGCTGTCTTACTGTAGTGACCCAAACCAAGCTCTAGGATCTCAGGCCATTCCCTTCATATGGACTGCAGGTGTGGCTGTGTGCTAGAAGCCCTAGGAAAGCATGACCTATCTGCTGGGGTGTCACTGTTCGGTGTGAGGTTTTACCTCAGAGAGGTAGCACTCATGTATTCTGGATCCAGACTACCTATAGTGGCACACCAGTTCCAACAGTTTCTAGCTGGTGATCTTAGACAAGTTACTTCATGTTTCCTTCTATACCTACCTCCATAGAGTTACTGTGAAGAGTTACTGCATAAACAAAAACACAGTGATCTCTTGAGAAAAGTACCACTATGTTTCTTGTGGTAATTGTGATGATAACAAAAATTCCTAGATGATGGAATGAATTTCTGACAAATATTGAAAAGCTAGACCCATGGAGAGGTACCTCTGAGGGATATTCTCTTATCCCCTATGGTTAGGGTTCCTTCTATGAAAGATTTTGACAAACTTTTCTAGGGGAAGGGTGGCATAAAGCATCTTGTGGGCTGTTTTGTCTCTCTCATAAAGTCCAGGAAATTGAGCGCAGTTGTGTACTTCCTTTTCCCGAGGGCCTTCACATTTTTGGAGTTGCTTTTATCCTTACTTAAGCTAATAATAATGGTGATAATATGATGATGATGTCAGCGATGGCAGCTAACATTTCTTAAGAAATGATCATGTTCCAGATACTATGCTGAATCCCCAAGCCTTCTTTTCACCCTCAGAGTAATCATTGGAGGTACTTTTCATTCTCTTTATTTTAAAGATGGAAAAGAAAAACCAAAAGCACTTTGCAGGAGCACAGTAATTTAGACTAATAAGAGGAAGGTCTGGGCTGCTGCTCCAGCCCGTACTGTCCCCTGTGCTCCTCCTTGGTCCTCTCTTTATGCAAGACCTGTGTCTGGAAATTGTTTAGTATAACCTGAAGGCTGAATTTTATCTCAGAAAATGTGAAGGCCCCAGTAATTGAGAGAAGCACATCCTATAGTAGATACTCAACTAATGTTTGCATGTAAAAGATGTAAAAGAGTAACACTAAGCAAATGTCTATGAACTAAATGATTTTCTAACTTATCTTTTCCTTCTTCATGGAAGTCCGTGTTAATCATGCACTTGCTTGTACTACTCCTCCCACGTTGGAAAAAGTTAAGACTCGGGCCAGAGACATAGCTCAGTGGCGTAAGTGCCTGCCTGGCAAGCACAAGGTCCTGAGTTCAGTCTCTGGTACAAGAAAAAGTTAAGATTAATTTTTCTTCACTTTAAAATGAAAGACTATATATCCTTTAGGACCTGTGTGCTTCTCTAGAACTGTTGAGGCATACTGGATATGCCTCTAATAAGAACTGATGACTTTAGGGGCATGCAGTTTCCACTTCTGCACAGAGCTATGTAAAGGCACTATAATCCAGCATGGTGATGCAAACCACAAACTCATAGGACACCCCATGGCAGAAAATCCAGACCTAAGGTCATATTGAATAGTTTACCTGCTATATGCTTTTGGAGAGAAGGAGGTAAGAAAGAGTGTCCTGTGTGAGGTTGAACAATAATGTTAACCTCTTTAGACCCACTCTAGCATACAAAACATCCTCATATCCATTTGATCATCTCTTCAAGGTAAGTAGGAAGGGGATTGTTAGTAAGTACCATTTTATAAGTGTGAAGAAACATTGAAGGCCAGTTAAGTGACTTCTCCAAGGAGCCCAAATTGTATGTGATAATTTGGAGTCAGATGAGTCAAATATATGTATTTTCTCCATCCAGAACACCACATATTTTTGTCTCTTACCTAGATTAGGAGTTCATTGGTGGTTTTGTATTTGCACTTCCCATCTTTGTTCTATTCTACTTGTGGCTGGAGTGCTTTTTTTTTTTTTTCTTCAATGCTAAATTGAACTTGTCTCTGTTTTGCTATAGTCCTTCCATAGTATTGTGGCACTGCCTCCATAAAATTCAAAGTCCATAACGTGGCCTTCATGGCTTTGCATGGTCTGATTCTGATCTGTTGTCCTGAATTGTCTCATAATGCTTCTCTCAAGTCTCTTTGTCTTGGTCACATCCTCTGTCTGTCGTGTCTAAACCATGAAAACTTGACACGAATTTCTTCTGACTGAACATTCTTCATGCCTGAATTAGAATAATAAGAGAGGGATAAATGAAAAGGATGAGAACTGGGGGCATTAGAAAGGAAGGTGTCATAGGACTTGGTGACAGTGGAGAGGAAGCAAATAGAGCCAACTTTAGAACTCTAGTTCTTGGAAGAACATTGGGGTCACTGACATAAATTTGCCTCCAGTTTCTTGCCTTATCAGGGAATAATGGCACACCTAATCTAGAAAGTTAGAGAAGTGACAGGCTAGAACTAGATGTAGTCATTTTATCAGACACTGAGTTGATTTTAGAAAACAGACTGCCTCCATGGGCCTTCTAAGTAACATGTGTTTCACACAAGTCCCTTAGTTTTTTTGATGTTCCTGCTTCTGCAAATCTGTAGTACTGTTACTCTGCCAGGAACAATTCCTCAGAACCCCACAAGGTTGTCTCCTTTCCAATGGTGCCTCACATCTGGCCTTCTTAGAAACTACCTTCTTCTTCTCTGGCATACCCTATTCCCTAGATGAATCACTTTCTGGTACAATACATTATATTTAAACTATAAAACTAAATTGATTTACCGCTGTTGTCTGACCTTATTAAAACATAAGCTCCAAAACAAAGAGCTTATGTTTTAAAAAACAGTTTACTTCACATTATTTTCCAAATATGTAGGGGAGAGATAGCTTGACTCTAAAAGGTGTTTCCTTGTTTCTTAAGTCATACTAAATGAGGGATTGACTTGCTTAGGCACTAGGGAGTGATAGAGTTTAAGGGAAACAGATTGCATGGCTCTATACAAGCTTTCAAAGCTGATAGAGGCACTTAATATTGTACTTAAAAGAATATAGTACCAGCCATTTAGACTTGTGCTGCCAGCTGGACACTGTGCATGGGGCCCCCAGTTTTGACCCCTGCTCTGCTCAGAATAAAAGCTAAAGATAAAGCCGGGTTTGCCTGTGACTATGGAGTTCTCAGTCTAGAGGGTTTCTGAGAAATTCCATCTCTCCACTGGCTATGGCTGAGCTTGCTGGCTTAAAACATAAATAGGACTGAACCCATTCTCACAGGAAGAACAGAGATGCACAATTGCTCCCCAAGTATTTGTTTGCTGACCCAGAGCTACAAGTTGAAAGTTGTTGGATGTGGACTAGGTTTCCAAATGAGGTTGCAAAATTCTCTTCTCTGGAAGTTCTGTTGAAGAGCAGTGTGCTTTCTCTCTTGCCAAGGAAGGCCTCTTGATGTGATGTTATTGGAGTGAGTTTACTTTCTTCTTCTGCTATGAGCAATATAAGAATCCTCAGGCCACCAGGTCAGGCCCTTGGGCATGGTTGTAAGACATTTCCTTGTAAGGCTGGGAAACTAACAGTGGCTACTTCACTAGCCAAGTCAGATTTTAAATAGTTGTCATCATTATTCTTTTAGTTCCTGCTTTATAAAGAAGTGGAGGCACTTTACCTTTGTGATTGAGAAACCATGGTTTGAATATAGAAATCTGTGAGTCTTTAGAGAACACTTATAACCTAGAGGTTTTTTTTTTTGTTTGTTTGTTTTTAAGGCAAGGGTCTTCAGGGTGTTCAGGGTCTCACTACTACATTGGATTCCTAGTGCTCCGCCTGTTTACAGCCTCCCAAGAGCTGGGATTACAGGTGCACACAACTGCACCCAATCTCAATTGTTGTCTTAGTGCACCCTGGTGGTGAGACCGGCATGTCAGGCCCAGAGATTGAACCCCTGGCCCCTGTGTCTGCTTGCAGGTGCTTTAATCTGCTGAACTATTTGGTCAGCCCTTAACCGAGATTAAAGAAAACATTTTCTTGGTCCTAATGGAAGATTACACTCATAATTAATATTCAGAAAGATTTGAGTCTATAAATTTAGTATTGTTCTCTTTACATGTGCTTATATGACATGAAGAATGCTATGCTTTGGACATAAAGTGTTCCACCAACCCCATTAATAAGACTTCAGGAGGGTTCCCCCCCTTTACGTTCACTGCAAAGGTAAACGTATGCCACAAGATCTTCAAACCCCTTTATTCTGTGATTTTCACCTAGGGGGTGAAACTGAAGCTCGCTGAAGGCAGTGAGATTAGTGGTGGAGCTGGGACAAGAACAGTTGTTTGGACACTACAACCCATGTCCATTTCTATTCCAGAAATGCTGAGAGTTTCACTGAGTCATCTACATTTTCTCACCTTAGCCTTATTTTTCTCTAATGCACGTCTGTACAAAATGGGGTTCTCTGTGTCAGGCATGCACTCTCTGGACACAGAAGCCAGTCGGACTGCATAGCAAATGGGACTTAAGGCTTGTTCACTGACTGATTATATCACATGTATTTGAAGTTGTTCTGAAGCAGGTGATTTGCTCTAATAATATTTGCATTTTTGAGATAAGTGCACCTTATTTTGCTGAATTCTGCTAATGTTGGGAGGTGTAGGTCTGACTAATAGCTTTGTACAACCAGAGAAACTGGCTGACTTCCCAAAGTCTTATAATTAGTAAATGGTAGGGCCAGCACTGAAACACAGAAGCAGTACGTCTGTCCCCAAAACCAGTGATCCTGACCACTGTGCAGTGATTTCCAAGCCACGGGACATTGCAGGCCAGAAGCCGTGTTCTTGAATTCTGGGGACATGTGGTCTGGTAAGGCAAGAGAGTGATTGCATGACAGGAGCTGGGTACCCTGCCTGCCTTCAGCTGCAACCTCAGGTTGGGATTTAACGGGATGCAGTGTGGTACCTGGTCATGAGGCTGTGCCGTCAGGGCATCGGTTTGCTGCTATGAGCACAGGTATTGAAGGCAGGAGGTAATGCAAGCCTTAGTTCACAGGCCTTCTCCATCTATGTATCTCAGGGGCAATAGGAAGTTCTTGGACAAAGGGTGAGAAGTGTGGAAGAGTAAGAATATGGGCTTTTGTCTGAATTCAGCCCTGTCTTCTACAAGTTGTGTGACACAAACACACAGCTTCCACTTGCTTGTTTACCCTTCCCTGAGTATCCACATTTTTAAATGAAATATAAATATTTAATTTTTCTTGTAGTGGACTTTGTAAGGACTAAATACAATGATTTACAGAAGTCATAGTGCATAGCTCAATATCTGCTACCATTTTAATATTATTTTAAAAGATAGAACTTTTCTTTGTTGGAAATCTCTAATAATTGTGTATAATTCTTATTTAGGAACATATTAAATAGTAAGAAATGGAATCCTTATTTACTAAGGAAACTTAAATTACTAAGCCTAATTTCCCAAATAGGAAAAAGAGGTACATTCAGTATGTGTTTTAAGATGAATTTCACTAATAGGACTGAGGTTTGACAACCACTTTGAGGTTGACTTTTGTGGAGTTTAACACATTTCCATCATATTTCAAGTTAATGAGAAATGTTAAAGACTCTGGTCACTTATACTTTTTTTTAAAAAGGAAACTACAGAAACATTTGTACTTCAATAAAATAAAAAATAAATAAAATAAAAAGGAAACTACAGAAACAAAAATAAAACTAGAATTAATCAGTAGGTCTTTATTATGTAACTTACAAATTATATAAAGAAGTAAAAAAGGGAGGCAAAGGCAGGAAGGTCACAAGTTTAAGTCCAGCCTGGGTAACTTAGGAACTCAATGAGGCCCTATATCAAAATAAAGAAAAGGCTGGAACTGTAGCTCAGTTCGAAGGCCCTGGGTTCAACCCCCATTGCCACTCATACCAAAAGAGCTCTATGACAGAGAGGCAAAGCCGTGTGCCCCCGATCCTGTCCTCAGAAGCAGCCACCCTTATGGGCTCTTGTCTGAGTTTCATGCATGTTTTTAAACTTCATTAATGTGTTATGGATCTCTGTCCATTTCATCTTCTACAGTTCAGTTTGAGTTTTTAAATGTTTTTACAGCTTGAATTATCATTTACATGCATAAAATATAAATTTACTTTGAAAATATATAATTCTGATAAATTTACATGGATTGTACTGTCAGCATAGTCCAAATGAAAACACATTACTATTCTAGAAAAGTTTCCTTTTTCTTATTTACTTTTGATCCTAGCTCTAGTCATAGGTAACTATCTGCTTTGTGTCTTTATAGTTTCTCCTTTTAGAAATTTCACGTAAATAGAATCATACAATATACATCCTTTTGTGTATAGCTTTGCCTCTTTGTCACAGTGTTCTTTGTTAGTTTATGAATAAGGTAGCTGTCAGGGGGAAGAGCCTGAGATACAGTGGGTGACCAGCCATATGGATAAAATTTAAAATAAGAGTAGGCAATAACTTTGAACTTTGGACAAAGAGTAAACTCCCTTGGGCAATATAGGATGTAGCCCACTCTCTTCAGAAGGGAGTTGTAGCCACTTCTTACTAAGCTTCTGAATTCTAAGGAATTAAAAACGTAAAATAATCACTCCCCCTATCCCATGGTTTTTATTTATTTATTTTTGCCCTGCATATTGAATGATTGGTTAAAAGCCTGCATTCCAGTTTAAATCCATAGAACCACCTGTGATTGGTGGTCACTAAGTAATTGAGCAGTTCCTATGTTGTGCTTATCTGTAAGTAACTCTGGATTGAGAGACCCTAGCCATTCACTTGGGACCCCCTTCTCAAGACTCAAAAAGCTACTCTTTTTGTTTCCAATTAAAATCCCATTGCCTCCTTTTGGTTCTCAACTTCAGTCCTTGATGTTCGTGGAACTGTGAGCCCAGAACTTACAGTAGCACTATATTCTGCAAGGCACCTGAACTGGGAGAACCCCACCTGACTTCACAAGCCTGCTTTTCAAATCTTGGTGAATACTGCTATGATCCCCTAACTCTTGCATTTTGCATGCCTACAGAAACAGCATCATGTAGATTTCACACAGACTGCCACTATGAGAGCAATACTGGTCCTGGTTCTGCTAGAACCATAGCTGCAGCCACCATCAAGCACTTTTAAAATAAAAATAAGGAAACAGAATTCCAAGGCAGCCTTGAGCACTGAGGTCATGGAAAGTGCCCTGGGTGTGGTCCTGGAAACATTAGCTTTGTAGATCTCTGAATTTTTATAGAGGTTTGGGTTTGAAGAGTTTTGAGAGGCTCTCAGGGCTTCTTGCTGTTTTCTTGACTATCTATGCTAATCACTTTAGCAAGTAGTCAATTATACTCCTCAAAACTTTTCATTGATCTTTTCTTAGCTTGGTCATGAATCTTCCAAATCTTTCTAATCTGTTTCCTTTCTTATGTACCCAATTGTGCTAAAAACAACCAAAAGCACATACACAGACCTATCTATGTTTTGTTTAGATATTTCTTCTTAGATGCTCTAAGTATATCATTATTAAATTTGGCTTTTCACAGATCTCTAGAACGTACAACATTGTGACAAGGGAAGCCTTTCTTCCAGAGTAAGTTGGATGTTCATTTCTGAGATGAGTCCTCTGGGCCCCTTGTCTTCTGAACCTCCCCAGAATTACCTACAAGGCTCTGCTTTAAGTATTCTAAGCTGCTGTAGCTTGCTCCCCCAAACTCTTTCAATCTGTCTTCATGACCTAGCTCCAAAGCCACTTTGACATTTTGAGGTTAACCCGTTTCCCTGGGACCAATCTTGTTTTACTTTATTTTTTATTAGTGTCACAAAATAATTGTGGGTAGGAAATATATCAAGAAAAGAGGTTTGCTTATCTCACAATTCTGCATGTTCCAGGTCATGGTTTACGCTTGGCTCTATGGAGGCCATTTGGTGGATGGCACCACAGTGATGGGGATGCATGTGACATGGAGATCATGGCCACGCAGAGAGCTATTTTATAACAGCCTTCTCTTGAGGAACTGACCAAGGTCCCACCAAAACCACTTGAATTCTGGAGACAGTGCTGTCCCTCACCCCAAGATACTTTTTTGTTTGTTTTATCTTGCTTTGTTTTTTCTTTTGGTACTGGGGATCAAATGCAGAACATTTATGCCACCAGGCAGGCATTTATGCCTCTGAGCTCTCTCTGGCACCCAAGGATACTTTTTTTTTTTTTAACATCACACTACTCATGACATTACAATACCATGTGTGGATCTACAAATAGATCCCAGGCTCTTGGGTATGGTAAGCAAAACATTTAAAATGTACATTCAGTGGTACAAGCAAAGCAGTTATTGAAGATGATAAGAAGATATGCTCAGGACAAGCCCATGCCAACAAAAATGTGACCTAAACAGGAAAGTGGTATCAGGGTGACAGGAAAATAAAAAGTACACTGATAAATCAAGCTTTTGGATCATAAAAAGAAGTGTACCCCACCTTCGGTATCTTTCTTTGGGTCTCTATAGATAAGACTGACAGGGTGTTAAGTCATCTCAGGGACCTCTGGACCTCTGCCAATGGGTGTTCCTCCAGGAGTTCACTCTGATCAAATTACATACATGAGACACAGTTGCTATCTATGAACCTTTAACTAGGTTTGAACCGGGAGACCATGTGTGTGTTTTAGCCTGGAGCCCTATAGATTTCCTGGGTCTTTATTGTTTTCATTTTTGTTTGTCTTTTTTTTTTTTTTTTTCCTTTATAATGTACTTTTAGTATAGGACCTACAGGGACTCATGGTGATTCTCCTGTCTTCAGCCTCCCAAAGTGCTGGGATTACAGACATGAGCTACCATGCCCAGTCTCAGCCACCCATCTCAGCATGCCTGAAGGGTGGGGCTGGCAAGGCAGGCTGGGGATCCAATCCTGCCCACTGCATTCTGCCTAAGCAGGTGCTTTAGTCGGCTGAGGTGTCTGGTCAGCCCCTCAGTTTTGCTTATTTTATAACGGAGAATAATTAGCCCTGGGGTATTGCCTGAATTTGGCTAGGTGGCAGGGAAGTAGTCTCCCAGCCCCAACTGTGCTACCTATAGTAATCACACTTGGACTAGAGCTTCCAATGCATGAACCCTTAGGGGTCAAACCTGTGTTACAAATAAAGCTTATATCCACATATAAGACTTAGACATGTTTTACTTAGGTTGATAATTGTGGAGGGAAATTACTGTGTGGTAATGATTTTAAGAAACTGCCAAACTTTTTCCAAAGTTTGGAAAACTTCTGTTATACATTTGTATCTACAATGAATGAGCAGTCCTCTTTACCCAGTATTTTCTAAAAATTTTCAGTCCTTGTGGTTATTGCTGTTCTACAGGGTCTAAATTTACATTCCTTTGATTTAATTAGTATTGAACATTTTACATAGTCCATTTTTCATTTATTGGCCTGTTGTATAACTTCTTGGGGGAACTGTCTGCTAAATCCTAAGCACATTTTATAATTGAGTTGTTTTGTCTTCTTACTATTTATTAGAATTTCTTGTATAATCTATATTCAAGTATATAATCATGTATTTCATATATTGCATGTACTTTACCCTAGTCTATAATTTTTTCTCATTGGTTCTTTTGAACTTGAATTTTTGATAAATTCATACCTATTTTTTAATGTTTGATGCTATTATGAACAGAAATATTTTCTTATTTTCATTTTTATGTTGCTAATGTATAAGGATATAATAGAATATTATATACCAACCTTGGATCCTGTGATCTTACTAAACTTGTTAGTTCTGGTAGCTTTTTTGTAAGTTCTTCAGAGTTTTCTGCTTATGAAATCATCTCAAAGAACATTTATTGTATATATTTTTCAATCTATGTGGCTTATTTCATTCTTCTGATCTTATTTTACTCCTTAGATTCTTCAACATGACCTTGAGTGGAAATAGTTAAAATGATTTTTTTTTAATCAGGGGAAGTTATTTGTCTTTAACATTATGACATTAGCTAACAGTTTTGTGGATATTCTCTATTAGATTGTATAAGTTCTGTTCTAGATCTGATTTCTGATTTTTCTCTTCGAGTGGCAGTATCTGCATCTTGTGAGATGATCATGGGGTGTTTGTGCTTTACTGTATTTGTGTGAGGGACATGTAGTACATGTGGATTGTATTAATTGATTTGGAGATACTAAGACTTCCTTGCATTTCTGGAAGAATTTTGTATATTACAATATTTAGCTTAAATTTTTTTTGGATCTTTTGTTTATTTGGTGCAGTGTCTTGCTGCACAGCTTGAGTTTGTAGTAATCCTCCTGTCTCAGTCTCTCAAGTGCTGGGATTATAGGTGTGTACTACCATGTTTTGGTGTCTGGCTAGTTGCCCAGGGCCAGCATGGCATGTGGTACTGGGGACTGAACCTGGGTCCTTGTGCTTGCCAGGCAGATGCTTCAACTGCTGAGCTATCTCCCCAGCTCATGGTTTAATATTTTGTTAAACATACAACTAAGTTCATAAAAAATATTGGATTGTGTTATCTTTTATTTAAATGTCTTTGTCTTTCATACTAGAATAATGTTGGTCCAGTTAACTTTATTGCAAATTATTTATTCTTGACATAATTGATGAAAACCACTGGGTGCTGAAGTTACTTTTTCTTTATTTTTGACTGTTTTAAATCTTGTGAGAGCCATTGAAGCTGGAAGTTGGTCAAATGTGTAAGAGCAGGACTAGCCCTCACTGACTAAAGCAGTCAAGGTATCTCAGTCGTGAGAAAACCATCATACCCGCTCAATGTCAACTATTAGTCATTAGGCAGCCTTGTGAAATGTGATACTAAGTTTGCAAAAGTATAAATAAATGCTCCTACTGTTGTTCTGGGGGTGGTTTACTAGTCAGGCAATGGGGCCGTCACCTGACCCAGCTCTTGTCTTGTCTATCTTTTCCTCATTCTTTCCACCTTCTCTCTCTGGGTTACCTGAGACATGAATGAGTCCCTACATTTGGGGCCAAGTAGGACACCAAGTACTAGATAAGTGCATAGCAAGAATACTTCTGGAGAGGATACAATAGGGGAGGGAAGTGAATTGGATAGAACCAGTATTTAGCACAGGCATGCATTGGTACTAGAACATCATAAAACTTGGGGTAGAGGCTCATTAGGGCCAGAAAATGGTTCATTAGGGCCAGAGAGATAAAGGAGCTTAAAGAGAAAAATATGTTTGAGAGAAGCCAAAAAGGAGAAAGTTAAACTAAGTTAAAAATGGGATAAACAGAGCTTCAAGAACCACAAATGTTTTGCAGGGTGTAGGTACATACAGAATGTGAGAGTTGTGGAATCAGAAAGATTATCACCCAGATTTCAGAAGAAGGGCTGGGAGGCTGGGCAGTGTGCAATATATGAACTGAGTATGAAACCAAAGATTAGTGGAAAACCCTAAGGGTTGGAATAGTCAAGAACATAGATCATATGAGGAAAGCTGCAAAGAATAAGCAAAGCTGATCCAAGAGGAATCTGCAACTACACACAGTGCACTAGAGATAGAGCCACCGAACCTCTGGAGCTCACATCTTGCACAGATTACCTGGCATGCAGCAGCACATGAAACTACAGGACTTTGTGCTTGCCCTGCTGAAGTTTTCTATTGCTTTGGTCCTGTTCCTTTCTATCCCCATATGGTAATGTTTATTTTGTGCTATTGTATGTTGAAGTATTAAACATTCTTTTCATTTGTACAGAGGATCATAGCCAAGAATTTCCCTTAAATCTTCAAGGAGACTTTGGATTTGCACTTTTCAGCAGTGCTGCAAGTGTTAGGATTTTGATAATGCTTTGAGATGAAATAAATGCCTTTTGCATAAAAAGGGAACCACAGATGTTTCTAGATCTATATAGGCATATGTAGAAATGTTTGTTGTTTTGGTACCTGTATTTACTTTACTTTCTAAGACTATAATAAGGTATTTAGTATGGAGTACTGTTTTAAAATCAAGTCCAAAATGGGCCAAGAAAAGTGGAGCCAGCATACAGCAGAAAGAATTTGAACCCTCTAGCTTTGCTCAATTGTTTAATATTATTTAGACAAGGTATCATGAATAACTACTACAAAGACAACAATATACAATGTATTAATTATTGTAACTGTCCTATTAATCTATTTTGAAACTGTTTTATTGCTATTTCATCTTTTTTTCTCATTAAAATGAATTAAAAAAAATACAAGATAATATTTAAAGTAAAATTGCACACCAGTAGTTTTAGGTGGCGCTGTGGCACTGACAGGTGGTGGGAGGTGCTGGCTGGGTTCAGGGAGGATGTCATGCTCCCATCATAGGACAACCCAGTATGTTCATGCGCCTGGTCCAGCTATGGTGGTGGATATACCACCAACTATAGTCTGTGTACCTGGGGTTAAATAGGAAGGTCATGACTATGGCATGCTATGGCCTTGGCTTTTGCTATACATGTTGCTGCCACTGTGAATTTGTCCACTTCAAAATAGCATCTATGTTTAAAATCTGGGGAAAAACAAAACATCCTGTGGTCAGAGCCAGAGTGACAGCTGACACACACAGTGGCTGTGGCTACAGAGCCATAGACCTTGTATCTCTTGGGGAGGGAAATATGTGAGAAGTAGCTCATTCCCAGTACTAGTAGCTCCCCTAGCCCTGAGGTAGAGCCTTGGCACAAAGGAGTCTCCAGGTTTTGCTCAAAGTCATTGATGCTGATCATACAGGGAAAATCAGTTACAATTCAGTCTACCCAAATCATTACTGCAGTCACTCCAGACTCTCATATTGATCAACTGGTTATTCTTTCTTTGACAAAAATTTAAAATTATAAATAAAAGGGAAATATTGGATTAAAAATAGAAATTGATTAAAGGAAAAACATTTTAAAGCCCTTTTCAAATGCAAGTGTGGATGGCTTCTATGTAGGGCAGCTGAAAAGGTGCTGGATTGCTGAGCTGGAGGGGTACAAAGGGCCATTGCAGCAGGAACAAAGTTTAGCAGAAAAGTAGGAAATAGAGCAGTTCTCTTTCTCCATTACAAGTAATACTAACAGAGAAGCTTTTACATTTTCCTCTGGAGATTTTTAATTTGAAAAGCTAAAGTTTGCCTTTAGTTAAAATCATAATTCCTAAGATTTACAATAATAGGGACACTTAAAAGGATTAAATTTTTTTGATTCCTAATAAGGTTGATTGCCTGTTTTACAGTCCTAAATTTATTTGGTATGGAAAAGCCTTGATATTTTACAAACAGATATAAAAGTTTGGAATATAATTTAAAAACAGTGGGGTTTAAATAATTGCTTGGTTTTGATAGCCCATTTAAATGGTAGCAGGCCTAGTAGTGGTCTCCAAAGGGGTACAAGCTATGGTAACCTCTTCATATTTGGGTCAACTGATCCAACAAAGATATAGTTTGTCCCTAAACTATTCAGATCAACTCAAAATGATTTTTAGACTTTATTTAGTATTAGCTCCATCCAGATTTGGGGTTAATTTCCCTGGTGTTTTTAGTTGTCATCCTTCAGAGAAGTTAAATTAATTTTTTTTTTCACAATAGGGCATATTAGATTAAGGGAAGCTATGTATGTCTTCCGCTTCCAAAATATAGGATATAATTTTTCACTGCACAGTCAAAATTCAATTACAGAAACAAAAGGGGGAATCAATACCTACAACTTCACTTTTCAAAATATACTGTGAAAATTTAAAAATTGTCCAAAAGATGGAAGCACAGCAATGAAAGATAATTCAAGAAGGTAAAGCAACAAGAAGCTAATCTAACATAGAGCATTGTGTTTTTTCCAGAGAATTCTGAGTGACTATTTGCATACCAGAGTGTGCTGGTAGGCTGTAACATGAAGCCAGATCTGGAGAAGTTGACTACCATGAGGCTAGGTTGACTATCGGGGACTTCAATAGAAGGAACTGACTGTTATGGATTATATCTAATTGACCCCCCCAAAAACCTCATGACATCATAGGATGGACTTCTAGAGTTTGTGGTTGGCTCATGATCCACTGGGAATAAGGGTGTGAGTACTGCACTTATTCCGGGGCGGATAGGCTGAATGCAATATGAGGGGGACGCACTTACTTTCTGTAGAATTTGTTGCTGCTACTCCTCCCTTATGCTCTTGCTCTTTGCTGCCACTGTGAAAGGCTGCTGTTTGCTACATGCAGCTCTGTCTTGGAGCCAGCTGAGTATAGACTGACACCTCCAGTAACTGTGAGCTACAGAAACTTTTCCTTCTTTCATTTTGGTGTCGGATACTAATTCCAATATTGGGAGAAGAGTAACTGAGACACAGAATGGAAATCTGAGGTCTAAATAGGTGGTGGAACATATTGAAGTAACTGAGCTGAAAGTTACCAGTGTTAAGACAAGATGAAAATATAAAAAAGTATATTAATGTTAGGTAAAAGATTTAATTCCTTCCAAATTCTGATATCTCTAATTGATAAATAACAAAATCAGACTAGTCTATTTATAATTATAAATGTCTAAAAATTTTAATATAATTACTCCAGTTTGGTCAAGAACATATTTCAGGGCACTGTAATTTTATAAAGATGTTTTTGTGTTCTGTGTACTTGTTTATGTGTTTGTGTGTCATTCTGTGAACAACTGTTCCTTTTTGTCTTTGAGCTTTGGGCTACAGTTTTTTTTTTTTTTGTGGAACTGGGAATTGAATTCAGGCCCTTGCACTTATTCAACTGAGCTAACCCCCCAGCCAGTCTGGGATACAGACTTAAAAGCGTGGTTTCTCCTGAGTTATCAGCAGGTCTAAGTGATATCAAAATGATTTACCTATAGATCATCAAAAATTAGGATAATTAAACAAAATTCCTTAGAGTGTGAAGGGAGTGTTGGACAGAATTCCAATTAGTGACTAGAGGTGTGGCCAACCTTTGTTTATTAACAAGGGCCCCCAATAATGTCCATTGTCTCTTCAAAGACACCCCCCAATTATTTGGTCACTCCTTAATAGATAAAGTTTTTTTAAAAAAAAAAATTAAAATAAGGCTTTCTTATAAAAGATCCTCTTGATACAAAACTAAATTAAGAAAGATTTTCACATGTGTATGGTAATTCATTATTGATAGTCTAATGGCAGATTGCATGTATCCATAATTATAGACATACAGATCTTCCAAAATGTAAAACTTTTGGAAGTTTGATTACTTATTGTGATAAGGCTTTTTTTTTTTTTTTTTTTTTTTAAGATTCAGACCTCTGCCTTTAATACAAGCTTGTGATGTATATCCCATTGAATTATAACAAATTAAATAAATGCTTTTTATGTATTAGAGGTGATTAGTTAAAAGCATTATGTTATTTCAAAATGAAAATTTTAAGTATGTTATAAAATCTCATCAAGATCGTCCTGTTCCCAAGTTATTTGTGGTTTTGATTTCTAAATTTCTATGTAAAAGTATGTAACTATTTTGTGGAATATGTAACATTTCATGAGAATTGAAATATTTAAATGTCCATGGTTGCTAGAAAATAACAGTTCCATTTTATGTTCTAAGGTGTTTGATACTCAGATAGATATCACAAGGTGTTGTTAAGATCATCTTTTGGATGTTTAACAGCTGAGGTTTGGAGACCACAAATTAGAGAGATATATGGGCTAATAGGATAGCCAGTTGGCCCTGTCCCTCTGAGGTCGGTGTGGACTCAGGACATATGAGAACCTCTGCTGTGACAGCCTATAACTCAGTTGAGTTCCTGATTCAAGAAGGTTGTGGGGCTGCCGAAGAAAGTGTTCACTCATGTGTAGTGTGCCTAAGGAGAGTCACCTGGAGAGAAAAAAATCTCTCAAGCCGCCACAGAAAGCAACTTGGTCAAGCAGTGGCCATGAGTCATCCAGATGGTTGACACTGACAGAAAATATAAGAGGTGCTATGCTTGGCTCCAAGGTAAATCCTGAGGAGATTTAACTGACCTTGTTAGAGAGCAAAAATTAAAATTTTATTTACGTAGGTCTTGCTTTAACTTGGTCTTAACCATCCAGCAGAAAAGTATAACCAAGAGATATAAAAAGCAATGCCATAATAATATGTTAGTTATAAAAGATTCAAATTAGTAACAACTTCTGCCAGTTTCCAGTTGTACTGATAACTACTGTGATGGACTATTGGACTTTATAAATTGCTGTACATGGGTACCAAAATCCTGATACTAGCAACAAGAACTAAAAGGTCTTCTAGAGAGTTCTCCAAACATAGTGTCTCTAGCTTCAATGGAGCACCAGTCATTTATGTCACAAAACAAAGAAGGGAGAGATGTTGGGAGCTACTGAAGCTGGAAGTTGGTCAAATGTGTGAGTGCAGGACTAGCTGTTGTTACCTAAAGCAGTCAAGCTATCTCAGTGCTGATAAAGCCACTTGCCTGCTCAATGTGAGCTATTAGTCAGTAGGCAACTTTGTGTCATGTGATACTAAATTTTCCAAGATATAAATAAATGCCCCTACTGTTGTTCTGGAGGTAGTTTGCCAATCAGGCAATGAGGCCACCGCCTGACCCAGCTCTTGTCTTTTTGTCTATCTTTTCCTTATTCCTGCCACTATTTCTCCCTGTGGTCACTGGAAAGAACACTGGAGTCCTACAAAATATGCTTTTTACTTTAAAAAAAAATCTCAGTTTGTCATATGGCTTGATAGTTTCTGTAGTCCCCAACTTGTTGATTTTAATGATTTCTTTTTAAGAAATCATTTATTTATTTACTTGGTGCAGGGTCTTGCTATGCAGCTCTGACTGATAATGATCCTCTTCACCTCCCCAGTGCTGAGATTGTGGGTGTGCACTGCCACACCTGGTTTGGTGGCCAGCTTAGAGCCCCTGGAGTTCTGGGGCTGGAATGGCATGTGGTACTGGGGCCTAAATGGGGTCTTGCACTTGTCACACAGGTGCTTAGACCACTGAGCTATCTCCACAGACTGATTTTAATTGTTGTCTAGTTTTATACTTTTATTTTGCAAAAAGAATTTGCTTCTTTCCTCAACCCACTACAACTCTACTTTCTTTGCTAGTTTCTGCGTAATATTCCCTTTTATAGATGTGCCATAATTTACTTAAAATTAGTTTTTTTGTGTTTTTATATATTTTTATAGCACTGATACAATTCTTTTTTTTTTTTTTTTTTTTTTTTTTTTTTTTTTTTTTTTTTTTTTTTTTTTTTTTTTTTTTTTTTTTTTTTTTTTTTTTTTTTGTCTTTTTGAGACAGGGTCTCGCTATGCAGTTCAGGCTGGCCTTAAGCTCACTGTGTCGCTCAGGCTGGTCTCGAACTCACAACAATCCTCCTGCCTCAGCCTCCCGAGTGCTGGGATTACAGGCATGCGCCACCACGCCCGGCTTGATACAATTCTTATATATGTAACTTTACTTACTTGTAGTAATTTGTTAATCATCTAGATTCCTATAAGTGGGATTGATGGACTAAAGCATGTAAATATCTATAATTTTAGCAAGTAGTATCATTAGTTTTTAATATTTCTACTTCCTAAATACTGTGTTAGAATATTTCTGAAAGTCCTCTTATCCATTTCTAGTATATATGGTTCATCGTTAATATTTTTAAATACAATCTTTGCATGTACTGTTATAGATGATATATACTGTTTATATAATATATAATGTTAATCTTTAATATTTTGAACATAAAAAATAAAATTGGCAGCTATTGAAAGTTTTGTTTTTTAATTTTTTTTTTTCATGTTAATACACATAGTTCCAGCACTTGGGATGCTGAGGCAGTAGGATTACTATGAGTCTGAGGACAGCCTAGCATAAAAAGTGAGTTGAAGGCCAGCCTGAGCTACGTAGCAAAATGCTATCTCCAAAAGACAGAAAAAGAAACAAAAAAGAAAAGCAGCATTGACATATTTTTATTTGTATTTATCTAATTATAGTGAGTCACAAATCCTTCCATGTACTCTTACATTTTGTTTTGTTTTGTCAAGTGACATTTCATGTCCTTTGCTTAAATTTCAATTAGGTTGGTTGTCTCTTTGTTATTAATTCATAAAACTTTTGCTTTTTTAGTCATATTAAATTTTTATGCAGTAAGTTGTAATTTTTCTTTCTAGTTGTTACTTGTCTTCAAACTATTGAAAGCTTGGTTTTTTAATTTGTTTTTTTTTTTCATTTGTTTGTTTTTTTAACAGAAAGTTGTACAAGGGATCAATTTAAGCCAGATTCGAGGACTTGGGTTTGATGCCACGTGTTCTTTGGTTGTCTTGGACAAGCAGTTTCGCCCTTTACCTGTGAACTGTGAAGGTAGGAACTTTTCCTCTCCCTTCCCTGGTTGTGGAAGGTGGGAAACTGGCTGGGGCCATCTTGGTGATGAGTTCTGAGTGCTGGGTACAACCAGTGTCAGTTACCTCTTCCACTGAGAGGTTAGGGGGTGGAATGTGGAGGCCAGAAATCATGTTGCAGTCATTCAAAGCATGCAGAACTGTTGCAATGAGTGACTCTGGTGGTTTTGGGAGATGTGTCAAGGAGGGTGCTTGGCTCTACAGCACCTAAGAGCTATGGTAGATCCTGATGAAAAATGGGCTTTTGGTCATTAGATGGGTAGTGTGCCCTGAGCCTGCCCTGTTGTTTCCCTTTTGGGTAAGGGAGTGTTAGCGCTTGCACTTGTTCAGTTTATACAGCTTCCATTCTAGTACTCATTTGAGAGGGTGAGTTGACTACAGTGAAAAGAAGTAGAACAAGGCAGATAGGACTATATATCATAAGACAATCACACTTAATGCTGATGTCCTGATAATCGATCCTTTTGACTTCAGTAATGAACTGTTTCAAATGTGAACTGCCACTGGGGCTCAACATCAAGAGCTTTTTTTATTTTTTATTTATTTTTATTTTTATTTTTATTCAAGAGCTTTTTGGAGGAAATTTTAGTCAATAGTACTAGCACTAGTATTAAACACCCAAAGTCTATGTTAGGCAGTAATGTAAATGAATAAAGTTTAGGAAAAAAAAAAATGAAACAGCACATGCGTGATGACAAACTCTTAATAGCCTACTTTATAGCAAGTGGAAGACACTGGAGGTGTTGGAAAATATGATGCACTAGAAATTAGATGTTTCATCTGAGGAGGTCTGGTTCTAGGCATTATCCTTCAGCAGATGCCAAGATAGCTATTATAAACATATTTTTGGCTAGATTCTGTTTTAGAACTTTAGCTATGGACACTGCTATAGTAAGTAGTGTTTTTCTTGCTGATGACCGTGGTATAGTTTAGCAGGGTTCACTGGGAAATACGGGAATTGGAATCATTCAACTACTAGGTCTTTGCTGCTCTAATGCTCAGGTGTGATAATTTGGTTGAGTCATTTAATCTCTACATATCTCAATTTTAGAATAATGAAACGGTAGCTTTGCTGTGAGGAATCAGATTTTAAGCTGAGGAAAGTTTCGTTTTTTAAATTTTTTTATTTTTGACAGAACTAGGGATTAAACTCAGGCCCTTATGCTTGACGGGCAAGTGCTTATTCTACTGAGTTATCTACCCGGCCCCAAGTTTCGTTTATTGACCTGTGGATTCTTGAGGGAATATGTTCCATTCACATCCTCAGACCTAATGCTTGGAATATGGATTATCATAAATGACATATACTGAAAAAGCATGCAAGCTAGGACACAGTGGAATTGATGACAGTGTGCTAAGCTCTGTCATATTGAGTGTTGGGGCTGTAAAGGTCAACTGAGTGATCCTTTTCCCCAGTGGAAATACGCTAGCACATTTGCATTGTGCTGGTGGGGAGCTAGGGCAGCCTCAACCTAGGCCACTTCAGAGGGTAGAGTCTGAGGGTAGTGGGATCTGACCAGCCTCTGCTCAGTACTGTAGGATAGAGCTGCTACTACATAGCTGGCAGGGTCTTGAGCGGGTGTTTGGGAGTGTAAGAAAAAACTAGACATATATGAAAAGGATATCTGTGACTGGGCAGGCGTTGACCTCTCTAATATAGAGTTGGTGATATAAAAAAAAAAAAATTGGAGAAAGCACATGGTGGGGCCAAAGTGCAGGGTCTCACAGTTTTGCCAAGAACACTGAAAGCAAAACATTCTCACAGCTCTCTGTGCTGTAGTTAACAGGGAGGAACAGCAAGGCCAGATACTTGCTGATATGCCACTGAGCTAGGGGTCAACTTATTTACATGGTTTGCCTCTGGGAGCCTGTGTTTTGGAGGCTGGCTTGCTCTAGTCCTGAATGTGTGGCTGATCTCTGGCTCAGCTATGGCTCAGCTGCTCCCCACAGGATAGGCCTTGAGGGAACTGCCAGTGCTTCCTTTATTGGTTTTATTTGAATAAAAGTTGAAAGATTGTTAGGGGTGCCAATGGACAGAGTCCTAAGTATATAGGAATCAATACTGTGTGATCAATTAAAATGTACATTTATGTTTTATTTATTTTTTTTTTGGTACTGAGGATTGAGCTCAGGATCCTGCACTTGCCAGGCAAGCACTTATTCTACTGAGCTATCTCCCCAGGCCTGTGTTTGTGTTTTAAATTCTACCTGTGCGTACATTAGTACCAACTGGAGGTAATTTTTAAAATTGCCATTCATGCATCTTACTTTCCACATTTGTATTAAGTTGGCTTCGTATGAGTCTAGGATGAACCTTTTAGAGCTTTCAGTGATTTAAGCAGCCTGCTGTGGCACATATGTTCTAGGTTCACCACCACTGGTCTAGGGTATAACATTTTTAAAAAAACGACCTTAGTAATTTTGGTATGTGGAGAATCACCAGGCACAGATGAACAGATGGTTAAATTAATAAGAGATTCTGGGAGTGGAAGAAGAGAGTTCCTTGTTGAACCTACTTAAATAGGCATGCTTTCTGATTGCCATCTTGTTTTTTTCTTGGTGGATAGAATTGCCACCTGTTAAGAAATCCTTTATTACAAGTAAAGCTATGTTGCAACCTTAATTATTATTATTATTTCAACATAACTATGCATACAGAAATATGTTGATATTGGTTAAAAGAATGCAATTTAACTTATCCTATACAATTTCAACCCAAAACTTGGTGCATGATTTTAAGATTTTGAAAAGGACTGGCCAGCCCTGCTTCTGGGGTATGCTGAGATGGGGATTGAGACTGGGCATGGTGGCGCCTGCCTGTAATCCCAGTGTTTAGGAGGCTGGAAAATAGGAGGATCACTATGAGTCCAGTCTGTATAGTGAGGTCCTATAGACCCTGTACTAATACATTTTTTAAAAAGAAGTTTTTTAAAAGGATTTGCAATCTATTTTATTTTTATCTATTAAAAATGTATAAAAGATCCTCCATCAAATGATGCTAAACCTGATGAATAAGGCAGCAAAAACCTTGAGAAATACATCCTATGTTTGTCTCAGAAAAGTAACAACTATTGCACTCTAAAGTTTACAAAATTGGTACAACAAAACATTGTTGTAATGATACCATGCTAGCTTACAAAGTTCAGTATGTACTAGATGTAGGAGGGTGAGGGAGCCTATGTACACATAGAACTGTAAAAGCTATCTGTTTTACTGTTGAAGTAACTTTATTCCACCTAAAATGTTAAAATATACCCATTTATTGTTTGTGTTCAGCGGTGGATTTTTACAGATTATATTTATTTAGATTTTAGCTGACAAGATTACTGTGCTTGAAAATGAAATTAGAATTTTGAAGATGGTTTACAGGTTCTTTAAGGACCTGCATGATGGCGACCCACTATAGTAACTGAGAGGAGCAGGGAGTGTGGTCAGGAAGGGGATGGATCTCTCTCTCATTGTTGAAACCAAACTCAGGATGTTGATGAAACTGACATCTTTAAGTGTCAACAAAAAAACGAAAACCTAGAACAGATTAAGTACAGTAGTTTAAGAGCACTAAGCATTATTGTGTGATAAAGCAGCTTCATTTTTAGCCTCTTCTGGCCTGGTTTTTCTTGCTTTGAAGATCACCATGGCCCTGACTGAGTCATGCATTCACTCAGACTTACTCCCCTGAAGCATCCCACCTGTCTACCTAACTCCTGTCAAACATTGCTATTTGTTTCTCAATTAAAAAACTGCCAGACACTGGGATAGGGGAGGAAGCAAGGGTGACGGTTGGGGCTAAGGTGGAAGTTAAGGACCAGACTACTCAGTGTATCAGAAGCCTAATATCTGATATTTTTGCTGGTTCATAATATTTTGTCCTCAGTATGCTAGAATTTTGACCTGGGAGGTGCCTACAATTTTAACTAAGTGATACCTGATGAATAATATGCCTTAGGTAAGGCTGACTTTATAATTCTACATCTGCTATACTGGGTCCTCCTAAAGTGGGCCATCTTTTCTGGTTTGTACTGTTTCACATGCTCCTTCTGTTATGATGAATCATCTTTTTCATTTTTCCATGGCTGACTAGAATTAAATGAAAACTTTCCTATCTTTTTAAAAATAATTTTATTGAGAAACAAATACCATCGAGACAGTTTCCAAACCAATTAGTAGGGCAGTTTCAATAATTAATACATTGGATATTGTTGTCTTAGTGGTTATTCATTGTACAAGATGCAGACATGTTATCCTGTCCTCAACACTATTAGAAGAAATCTTTCTATTCATTGAAATTAGAGAAAGTAGCTGTCTTCTGGAAGATCTGTGTGTAGCCTCAGGCTCAGCCACTGGAACTGAGTTCCTTTCTGTTTATCCATCTTGGTACTGTATTCTGACAGTAGCCTAAACAGACTGCTTCTTCTTCCAGATACTGCTCCTCATAGGCAGATATTAAGGTATATTCTTCTTGATATCTTGGCACTTAACATTGTGTCAAAAATGTAGTAGATGATCAGTAAAAGATTAAATCACATGACTTTCTATGAGCACTGAAAAAGGACTCTCCAGTTTTTTGTCTAAATAAGAGTTACCCAGGTAAGGTAGTACATGCCTATACTCCTAGCTTTCTGAGAGGCTGAGGCAGAATGATTGATGTTTGAGCTTCATCTGGATAGCTGAGCAACTTAGAGAGAACCTGTCTAAAAAGATCTTTAAAAATGCTGAAAAAAAGGGCTAGGGATGTGCCCCCATATCAAGGTCTTAGGTTCATTCCTCTGTATTGAAAAAAAAAAGTTGTAGATGATTCTCTTGTGCACCAAAAGCTGAACACCAGAACCATGCAGATATTCTGTTATACAGTAGAACCAGTCTCATACTTAAAAATGTGCTTTTTAAAATGTCTATGGAAGGTCTCATGTGTTCTTCCATATTTTTCCAAGTAGGTGAAAGCTGTTGTTAGAACTTGAAATCTTTCTAGTTAGGCAAACAACTGACTGAACTTTTGCTTTGCAATTTTTTCCTTATTTAGATATTTTCTTTGCTCAACATTTCTTTCTTTCTTTCTTTTTCAGTGTATTTTCAAAGAAATAGAAGAGCTTAGAAGCAATCTTTTATGTATCCATTACTGAGGATAAGCCTGAGATTTTGCTGTGATTGCCTCAGATCTTTTTGAGAGAGATGGAGAGACAGATGGAGTGACATGCCAGGGAGGAGGCTATTGAAGCCATGAAGACATGTGCTGCACACAGGCCAACTCCCCATGCAGAGTGTAGATGTGATATATTTCCATAAACTACATAAAAAAGAGAACCATTTGTATCTTTAGTCCTTTCCTCCAGCACTCTTGCTAATTAGTGCTTAAATACATTGTTTTTGTGCTTTTATTACATATGTATGTAGTTATACCAACAAGAACCTGTATTCTGTTTTGAAATATCTCACTAGTGTTGTATTCATGTTGCTGTAGCTAACTCTGGTTTATTCATTTTACTGATTTATTTATTCTGTTGCCAGATCTTGTGCTAAGGCACATTTTGTGTATTTGGCAGCTGCAAGATACTGGGTTGAAGTGGGGAAGATAGCTCAGTAGAATAAGCACTTGCCTGGCAAGTGCAAAGGCCTGAGTTCAATCCCCGGTTCTGCAAAACAAAAAACAAAAACAAAAACAAAAAAAAAAAGATACTGGGTTGATTGTCAAACCTCAGAATCTCAGTCTGTCAGAAATGGGTTTAACAATCCTCATAGAAAGTATTGTTCATCACAGGGAGTTGCACAAATGGACATCACAAACACTTCATCTTAGGAAGGCATATAGTTGCTACATTTATTTCACCATGAGTCAATAGATGAAAATGCCTGGTTCTGTACCTGTTAGGTCCCTGGTGTCCTCTGTGACCATCTCCCATGTGTGTTTAGTACTGTCCTACTCTCAGGGACTCAAGAGGCATCAGAAGTGGTAAAAGGAGTACAGCTTGCCTATCAGTACACAAAGAAGGGCAGCAGGCACAGTTCTAGTGCTGTGGGGTAAGGAACTAAAGAGGTATATGAGGGCCAGGGCTGCAGCTAGTTCAAATTCTTGTCCTTCTGATTACTCCCCTGGGCCTTGTACTTGCCACATCCCTTCTCTGCATAACCTTTTACGTAGTGTAGCATGAAGTCTCAGGTATTATTATCTGTGGCACAGACAAAGACACAGATAACTTTCTGAATATATCTCGCTCAGCAACTTAAGTGTCATCATTTATTCTAGAACTCTGGTGCTTGCTGTCCATCAGTGGAATGAGGCAAAAACTCCTGAATGAACTATCTTGGATAAATGGACTTGAGAAAGTGGGGCATATAAGCAAATGAACTAAGTGTATTATGCAGCTGAGCGAAGTATTATACTGTCCAAATGTTTGTCCCTATTTAATGTACACTTCAATTTTTTTTTTTCCGGTACTGGTAATCTAAGAGTTTTTTTTTTTTTTCAGATAGGGTCTCACTGTGTATCTCAGGCTGGTCTTAAGCTCACCAGATAGCTCAGGCAGGCATCAAACTCATGGCAATCCTTCTGCCTCAGCCTCCAAAGTGAGGGCATTACAGGGATGTACTGCTACAACTGGCTAAAGTACAGAAATCTTTAAAAAAGACATTGTTTCCTTTTAGGCTTTTTTTTCTTAATGTATGTCCTGAAAAATTTTTCCAGAATTGAAAGTGAAAGGAAAATTAAATTTTTAAATAACAGCCTTCTAAGAAAACCTATCAACAATACCTACTAAAACTGGGTAGACATGTCAAGACAAACCTGATAATAAAACATTCCTTTCTTTTTGCTTAACTTGACTTGCAGTGTAACTTCAAATGTGATGAGGCATTTCTTCTCTTATGCAGCCCACTGCCATTTAACTGGTAGCCTTGCAACATTACTTGAGATACTTAAATTCCCCTAGCAACCCATGATACCCCCAGCCCTACCGTCGCGTGTGCCAAACCTGCCTCTGCACCGCCACTCGTTTTCTTCCCCATAAAAGCAACTGAAACCCCTCCAGGTGCTCTGATTCTTTAGGAGTAATCCCAGTCAAGCCCATCATTGCAATAAATGCCTCCTAAAGCTTCTCAGTACCATTTTTTCCTGTGCTTGGTCTGTTTTCCATAATAAAAGAATGGGAATGGAAGAGAAAACATTGAGAGCATGAATGATGGTATAATTCGCTGGTGGATTTCAACCTTTAACCCTGAGGTATGATCAGTAACACATGGCTGGATGGGAAGTAAGGGTTTTGGTTGTGGTGTAGTCAGGGCCCTGTAGTGTCTTTTCATTTTGTTCATTTCTGATACACAAATTAAAATAGAGGTTGTATGCATTTTGTCCTGGGCATTTGTCATTGGGTAAAGAATGTCTATCCTCATCTCTATCCATTTCTGCTAGGGGATTGCCATCGAAATATCATCATGTGGCTGGACCACCGAGCCGTCAGTCAGGTCCAAAGGATCAACAAGACCAAGCACAGTGTCCTCCAGTATGTGGGGGGCCTGATGTCTGTGGAAATGCAGGCCCCAAAGCTCCTGTGGCTGAAAGAGGTGAGTGTACAGGGCCTGGGGAGGACCCTATTAGTATGTTCCTTAGCTGTGCGATAATGATTTCCTGATAGAGTCTGTAATGTTTGCTTTTTCCCAGCTACTCTGAGCTGATCCTAACTTGTTGGTTAGATGCAGCTGAATCACTCCAGTTTTCATATGTGTACATCAGACCAGACTCTGTGATAAGTATTTTACATGGTATCTCCTTGAATCCTAATGGATATGAACCCAAGACTAGCTGACACCAAAATCAATTCTCTTTAATATCTAACACTTTGCTGAAGTTCAGAGAGGTTAATTACCACCATAGTTTGGAAGTGGCAGACCTGGGATTTGAGTCCTGATCCTCTGTCCAGAGCCTTTTATTGGTGTCAGTTTTAGCTCCACCTTATTATTCCTGGGCCTCTGTGACATTTTAGGGTATCTCTTTCTCATCTCACCTGTCCTTGGTGATGTGGGGATCCCCTGGCAGGGCACTTATAAGTAGTTCTTGTTTCCAGATGTTAGGCCCCTTATGCAGTATGGAGAATGGTGCTGTCAGCTTAATGTTTCCTCTTCATGATGGATGTGTGAGAAAGTTCAAGTCCTTTGGGAACTTTAGGGACTTGAAAACAGCTACTTTGCTAGTGGTGAGCCCATGGTTTATGTGCTGCAGTGGGCTGTTTGTTATCACTGAAAGCTGTCCAAGGTTTGCCATCACTGCCCTAGGTGGTCTGGTGACCAGATAATCCATTTGAAGAGCAAGACCTGATGTGATTCATTTATAAGCACTGGGTTTCAGGTGGTCTGAATCATCCATTTTTCAGATTGTGTGTGGAGACTGGGAGCTAAGAGTGCTTGAGAAGCTGCCCCAGCATGGCTACCATGGGGAAGGAGATAGGGGAGAAACAAGGGCTTTATTAAATAGAGATTTTATAAATTATAAGCTGTAAGAAAGGCTTTTTGTGCTTGCTGAGATTGAAAACAAATTTTCTTAGAGTCAAGGATCTTATAAATGTAATTCTAACTCTGTCAACAATTACATGTCTTCTTGGGCACAAAATATCAAATCTTAGACTCTTTTTTCATCTATATGATTAAGAGTTGGATGAGGTCAGTTTACAAACCTGAAACAAATACCCATTGAAATGTCAGTCAGAGTACATCTCTGCTCCGTTGTGTGTTTTACCCACTAATCTTTTTAATCCTACCAAGCATTGGCTGGTGTCCTGAGAGAGGATATCTGACTTCCCCTATTACGCACAACTTTCTCCATTATGTGGCAGATCCACAGTCTAAACTATGCATGCTAGGCCTGGCCCCACTCATGCTGCTCTGAGATATGGTACTGAAATAACTGTGGAGCATGGCCCCGGGATGGGACCATGAATAGGGATCATTTTCTGTAAAAGGTGACTGAAACTTACTCCGGAAGAAGAAATGGGTTGCGTAAAACACAGAGAGAAGAGTTCTATGAGTTGGACAAGTAGGACTGGACAGGTGCTTGTAGATTCATTTCAGAATGGACTGAACCCAGGCTGTGTGGCCATCATGGCTGTGTGTCTCAGAGGTTCTGTGTGTGCATCCTGTAAGAGCCATGTTGTTGCTTGCCATCTTGCTCTTAAAATTATTCTGTACTGTGTAAAGCCCATTAAAAATGTTTCTAGGTTATATGGTAGTGTTTGAGAACTCCTAAAAGTATATTCTATTAAATAATTTCATAAAATAAATTCCCTTTTGAAACTTTCTAAGGCTCTAAAGATTATCATTCTATTTATTTAGCTACTTGGAAGTAAGCCTCAGCTCTATATGGTTTTGGATTTTTTGGCAAACATACACAGGAGGAATTCTTGCTGAGAGTCTCTTTGATTTTAGTATGATTACAATTCACAGTTAAAGAACAGTATTGGTAAAGATCAGCCTTTTGGAGTTAGCTTATAGTGCTTCCCAGTTTTAATGTGTAAACAAGTCGCTTAGAGATCTTGTTAAACCCAGCAATCTGAGTCAGCACTCCTGTGGCAGGGACTGAGAATTTGAAACCTGTGATTTCTAACAAGTTGCAGAATGATGCTGATCTTACTGGCCTGAGGACTTATATAACCACTTCTTTTCTTTTCTTTTCTTTTCTTTTCTTTTCTTTTCTTTTCTTTTCTTTTCTTTTCTTTTCTTT
>PVKA01013791.1:0-54132 GCA_004027165.1 Ctenomys sociabilis | reverse complement strand
AGATAATGCTGTGCTTCTACATAATTCTATGAGAGGCAAGATTTGCACTAATGGTGGTTGGACAGGATATTATGTCAGCTTCTAGTACTATGGACAACCACTAGGAAAATAACAAGGTAGAAAGTATTAATTATTGAATCTTTGATGTAATTCAGGTATAAAAAATAAGATACGCAAACAGCTACACTCTCTTAATTTATTGATAAGAGACATATGGTATAATAATGTCTGTAAGTATAATATCATGTATGCACCTTCTATGATACCAAAACATTATGAAATCAGTTTGTAATGTATTAATTTATCAAATCCATCTTGTCAAGTTATCTTAAAACTGTCTCATTGATATTTGTACTTCAATAAAACAAAAATAAATAAAAATAAATAAATTTGTATAATATTACCTAAAATAAAAAAAATCAAAGCCTTTGTACTCAGAAAAAAAAAAAAAGAAAAAAAAGAAAATGAAAGTCTTCCTATTTTGGGCTTTTTCAGGCTTGATTTGGTTATCTTGAAGGCCTTGAAATGCTATATGAATTTTAAAATTGTCTTGTCAAGTAAGGAGTATTCTGATAAAAATTTTGTTGAATCTATAGATCATTTTGAAGGGTTTTGCCATCTGAGTAGGGGATGTTTTCCCATCGATTTAGATCTCCTTTCATTTCTTGAAGTGCTGTCTTATAGCTTTCAGAATAGAAAAAATGTTTTGCTTTTCTTTTGCTAATGTTGTTCCTAAATATTTTATTATTTTTGATGTCATTGTGAGTGAAATTTTTCTTAATTTAATTTTCAGATTATTCATCCAAAGTATGTAGAAATATAATTGACATCCGTATGTTGACCTGTATATCACAACTTTACTGAATTTACATATTAATTATAATGATTTTTTTATTGGATATATTTGTATTTTCTTTTCTTCTTTTTGGTGGTACTAAGGATTGAACCCAGGCCTTTGCCCTAAGCTGCGCTTTCAGACCCTTTAAATTTTTTATTTTTTTTCACTTTTGAAATAGGACCTTGCTGAGGTGCTTAGCTGCCCAGGTTGAGCTTGAGCTTTCGATCCTACCATCTCAGCCTCCCAGAAAACCGAGATTATAGGTGTACGCTACCTTGCTTGAATGGAGTTCTACAGGACTGGGAAGAACAAAGTGTGCTAGACTAATCTCTAGAGATAATCCCCAAAATATATTACCTATGCGTTCATCATCCTGCTGGGTGGTTGTGCACACATGTATCCATTTATCCAAAAAACATGAATGGGAAATTCAGTGTGTCTAAAAAAATACCATTCCCCTCCTTTTGGACTAACACACTTCTTTTTCAGTGAATATTTATTTACTGAGGACTTTTATGGGTATAGCTGAGGTATACATAATGATCACATAGAGGATTTCTTTCTGACTTGATCTTTTCTGGGCATCAGGGACAGGTGGTGGCAAGAGTGGTCAAGCAGATCTTAAAGTCTAGCCAGATATATATATATATATATCACTAGGGTTTTTTTTTTTTTTGTATATAGTGCAGGATCTACAGGGTCTCACTACAGATCAGACTTGTACTGTTTCTCCGTGTTTTCAGCTTCCCAAGTGCTAGGATTACAGACCCGTGCTACTATGCCCAGTTTCAGTCTCCATCTCAGTGTGCCCTGGGGACAGAGGCTGGCACAGGGATCAGAACTCCCACCCCTGTGTCTGCCTAAGCAGGCACTTTAATCCATTGAGCTATCTGGCCAGCCCTGTCTAGTCAGATCTTAAGCCAAAGTGACAGTTATTTATAATGAGAACAACAGTCTATGGGAGTGAAATCCAGAGTGATGTGGGCGCAAAGGAGAGGGAGAGGGAGAAAAAGAGGAAAAGAGTTTCCAGAAGGAGTAGGATTGGGACATCTTGAACACTAGGAAGGGGGCTCAAATACATTTCAGGTACACACTGAAGTCCCATTTAGCTAGCCCTCTACCCTGACCTGTTTTCCAGGGAATTTGCTAGTTGGCAAGTAGGAGTGTGTAGACCTCAGTAGGGTGTCTTCACAGGACTTTACAGGATTGAGTGAGGCTAAGAAACGAGTAACTGAGAGCGAGTATGGGTGAGGTCAACCAGGAAGCATAACATGGCTTCCTCTTGGCTTCTTGTGACAAGATTCCCAACCTTCTCTTTCAAGAAATCCTCTCCTTTGGGACGGGCCTCACTTGGGTTATGACTGGAATTTTTGGTTGAACAGTCATCAAAGTGGCCCTCAAAAAGCTAGAAAAGAAGCTGAGGAAGGAAAGGAAGGAAAAGAAAGCAGCTATAATCGAAAAGATCAGTGTTAAAGGAAAGACAGAAACTAAAACCTTAGACCAGTTTTTGGTTCTGAAAATGTTGAGACCTAGTGAGCCAGAAACAAATCCTAGTGGGCTGCCAACTCTCCCAAGAAGAGAAAGGACACCAGAGAACCAGATTCCTGATATTTTTATGGAAGGGGATTCTATTTCCAAACAATAACCACCTTCCATTACATCCTCCCTTCCTGAAAAGATGTCGACTTGAATGGAAAGTACAGTATAAAATTCTTCTTTCTGATAAACTAGGCATGTTTTATAACTTTTTGGTGAGTACACTAGGAAAATTCTTTGTGTTTCTGGTACATTTACGTACATTATGCCATCCTCTTTTACTATGAAAAGCTTAGTAAAGGGGTGTTTTGGGAGGTTCAGAACTCATTATAGGTATTTCCATTATTTCGTATAGAAAGAATAGTCTTGAGTTACAACCAACTTGAGTTATAACCAGCCTTTGTGAACAAATTGAATTTATAAGTCAAGGGCCCACTGTTACGGATTTGCTGTCTGGGGGTATGCTCTACTGAGGGGGAGAGGCCTCAATTCAAATTCTGCCTTAGGCAGTCAACAGTGTATATTTTGTTCAGTTAAACAGGCCTTCAGAATCTTATAATGTGTAATAAGGAGGTGATCTACCATCCTGGTTTGCATGGGCCTGTCCAGGTTTTGTCACTGAGATTTGGGAAACTCTTCAGTCCCAGACAATTGGGATTCTTGATCACTCTTTCAGTGTGCTTTAGACATGAGCAGCCTTCAAAGGGATTCATTAAATACCTTAATCTAAAAACAAGGGTTTTGGTGTATGCAGGAGGTACTATGCTCTACTGTTAACCAGTAAAGACTCAGTTGAAGTTTATTAAAATCTATGAACTAGCTCCATAACCCTGAGTAGATCACTCAGCTTATTAGGAATTATGTGCCAGTCTGCGAAACAAGTGATTTATAAGGTCCATTCAGGTAGTCAACCTTCTGAAACATTTTGTACCTGTGAGACATTTGGAAGTAGGTGAAGGGTGGAATGAGTTCTGGCTCTGATGTCTCATTCTCAAATTCCCCAGAGTTGATGAGGCACCTTCTTCTGGAACGGGGCCTTTACAGTAAATCCCTGGAGGTTTCAGGAGAGGGTGGGTTCAGCAAGCTCATCCAATCCACCAGAAGTCCCTGGTCAACTGACCTGGAGGACAGGGTCTGTCTCCCGCTGTGCCAGGGATTCTGGTTTCTAGTGTGAGGAAGAATGAATCATGACTGTCTGGTACCCTGTCTCCCAGTTTAGGGAGGTTAAGGCGAGTCACCCTCTTGGCCATATTTGAATGACTCTGGGCCACCCCAAACTTTTACCTCTCCCTTCCTGAATATGCCAATTTACATAATGATGCTTCCTGGTTTCATAGGAGGATAAAATACAAAGTAACAGTAAAAAGGAGAGAGAAGGAAAGAGGGAGGGAGGAAAAGAGAGACAGAAAGAGACAGAGAGAGACCACATGTTCTCATGAGAGTCCTGTAACTAATAACACCTGACATAGAAAACTCCCACCAACTCCTTCTTAAGGGGTGAGCAGGGTATGGCTATGTAGCTCAGGCTGGCATCAAACTGGCTATATAGTTTTTTGGCTGGTCACAAACTCATGATCCTCCTACCTCAGCCTCCTGAGTGCTGGGATTATAGGCGTACACCATCATGCTCAGTATAGGTGACTCTTTGGAGTATTCCATTTTATAAATAAATATTTTTCTCCTTTATTTCCTTGCCCTCTTTTGGATGTTGTTCCTTGTCGCAGGAAGTCATCTGCCATTCTCTAAGCACCTAGTTAAGCCCCCTACCCCTTCAGGAACCCTGGGATCCTACCCACCCCATGTCTTTCTTTTCTGCATTTCTCACCTGTGTGGTTAGAACATTCTCAGCACTTCCTCACTTGCTGTCTGTCTGGCTTTCTGATAGTCCCACAGGCTATCAGAAAATCTACTCCTCACAGTCCTGTCAGTTCTACAAGGGCAGGGCAGGAATGAACTGCCTACCTCATCTAGGTGCCTCGGTGGCCGGGCTGGGCCCTCAGCACAGCAGGAAGTGTGGCTCTGGTTGAATGTTCTCATCGGTTTCCATTTAGGGTGGGACTTCCCGTCCTCATCAGGTTGTAGAGTTAGATAGAAACCTCTCCCACATTGAGTTCTCTTCATTATCCTAGCAGGTTTGGTTGACTCATCCTACCCTGCCTATTCCTTTAGGCTATGTATGGTGTGTCTCATCTGGGCCTTTATCCTGATTAAGATAACAAAACTTTTGAGTTTGGCCAGTGGGCAGCCTTTCTTTAATGTATGAAAAACACACTGGAAGTTCCTGCAAATGAGGGTCTATCTGCTTTGTTCTCTTTCTGCAGAACAATTAGCATTGTTAATCAAGCTTCTAGCTTCAAACCGATGTAGACATTAATTATTATCATTGACATTCTGGAAGGGAGTCTCACATTTAAGAAATAGAATATCACTGGGAGGGTGAGGCAGGAAGTTCATAAATTTGAGCCTAGCCTAAGTCAGTAGTGACCTAGTAACCTTTTCTCAAAATATTAAAGTAATAAAAGGGCTCAGTGTGAGGGCCATGGATTCTGTTCCCAGTATGGGGAGTGGGTAGTGATGGTGAAGAATTAGGGCAGTCTCTTGCAGCCCTGGGAGTACTCTGGGAAGCCAATTTCAAGGGGATGATGGGCCATGGGCGTTTCTAGGTCTCAGGGCTGGGGAGGAGTATGGGGCACACTCTGCTTTTTTTTATTGTGCATCGGCTAAGTCCTTATGAATGAGAACACAACATTTTTGTCTGTGTGTTCAGGTAATGCTCTGTTTTCTACCCATTAACCTTGGATTTTGTATACTAACATATGCTTGGTTAACTGGACCTATTTGGAGTTCCTAAGTAATTTGACCTCAAGGGGAAACTCAAAGTAAAATACTCCTTAGTGCCAGCCACTGGGAACAGTTTCCTGTGCATGCCTTGCTATCTGCGTGACAGCCCATGGAAGGCCCCGGAACTGGTTAACACTGATTAGGCAACAGGAAGCGAAGGAGCTTGCAAGCTCTGAGCTCTGGGCTGGGATGGCACCTTCAGTACCAGATGGGGGTGGTGTTTTTGCATTTTTCTTTGTGTCCAATACTGTCCCCTCTCTTAGTTCCTCTGACAGATGGGTGCCAAGGAGCTATTTGGCCTTAGACACTGTGTAGAAAGCCGCGTATATAGACAGACAGGGATCACTTGTAAATGGTCAAGAGAGCTGGGCAAGGGTAGAGAAGCATTTTGGATGTTGGTTTGTTGTCTCCGTAGGAGGCAGGCGAACCTGCTCATGTTGTAGGTCCCTTGACAGGAGGGCCCACTGGTTCTTATTTGTTTTGTTTTTGCTCAGCCTGCCTGACTCCTCAGTACTTTTTTCCCCCAGGTGTGGAACAAAATTCATAGCATAGTTCCTAATCTGCATTTAAAATAAAAGCTGACACACATTTCTCTTTTTGTATTATACGTATTATATGTCATATAATATATTTGGGGGTTAAACGAGGCTATTTTCTAGACAAGCACCAGAGGATTTCTGTCTCCAGGAAATTACTGCAGATGTGAAGAAGCTAAAGAAAGTATGACATCTGTCCTGTCCCCGCTTTGTCCCCTCAGGGTCAGCAGAGCCTGGGTTCGCAGCCCACTGACCAGCTTCAGGCCTGAGGGCTCTGTTCCTTTGAGACCAGGCCAAGCACATTGTGGAATCATTATTTAGGGCATAAGTGCCTTTTACTTTTTTTTTTGGCAGAACCAGGGATTGAACTCAGGCCCTTGTGCTTGCCAGCGAAGCACTTATTCCACTGGACCATCTCCCTGGCCCCACCTTTTACTTTTTAAAAATCCAGCCCTTAAAACCCTTTTGGTTTGTTTGTTTTCAGTTTTGAGACAGGGTATCGCTAAGACACTAAGTTGTCTAATCTGGGTCTAAATTTTTGATTTTCCTGCCTCAGCTTTCCAGAGTGCTGGATTGCGCCTGTAACTCTTTAGCCCAGTTTTGTTCCATATTAGTGGAACAGGGCAGAAACCTAATTTCTCCTAGGAGGTTCTCTGTTTCATTCTATACTTGTATTTGGAGATCTTTGGGGGAATGGTGAGATAATCTGACACAGTGTGCAGAATGATCGAGAACAGTAGCTTCTGAAAGGCTGGCTGTGACTCTTCAGGGGGTCTTGTGTCCTGCTCTGGTTGTTGTATGGAGGGACCCCAACCTCACTGTAGCTTCTAGGCCAGTGTCCCACCAGACCATCCCAAAGGTCCATTGGAGGAGGAAAAGAATTTGGATGAGTCTTCATTAGTGTATTCAGAAGAAAATGTTCTCACGTGCTATGGGCTGGATCTCTCTCCAGATTCGTGTGCTGAAGTCTTAGTCCCTAGTACCGTGCCTCAGAGTGTATCTGGAGATACAGCCTTAAAGAGGTCATTAAAGAAAAACAATGTCATGAGTACCTGTGCTGATCCAGTGTGACTGAGGTTCTTGTAAGAAGAGAGCAGGACGCAGATGCACACAGAGGAGTCTGTGTAAAGACATGGAGAAGTCTGTGACCTACAAGCCATGGAAACCACAGGAGAAATCAGCCAGGAGGACTGGGAGGACACAGGTTTTTGTTGTTCAGGCCTCCCGGATGGCAGCTGTGGCAGTCCTGGCAGACAGATGCACTCAGGCTGGTGAGCCCCAGGACTGTCTCTGGCAACTCTGAGCACTTCAGCCAACTCTGGCTGTTCTGTAGAATTTCTCCTGCAGTTTGTGGTGAGCTCTCAAGGGATGTGGCTCTCCTCCCCTGTCAAGCATTACTATAGATTTCAGCCTCACATTTTTATTTTCTGCATCCTTTTCTACTCTGTAGTCCTGGGGATTGAACCAGGGCCTTGGCAGTGAGCTACATCCCTAACCCTTTCTTTTTTTTTTTTTTTTTTTTTTTTGTCTTTTTTGAGACAGGGTCTCACTGTGCAGTTCAGGCTGGCCTTAAGCTCACTTTGTAGCTCAGGCTGGTCTCGAACTCACAACAATCCTCCTGCCTCAGCCTCCCTAGTGCTGGGATTACAGGCATGCGCCACCACGCCCGGCTTCCTAACCCTTTCAAAAAGTTTTATTTAGAAAAAGTTTTACCAAGCCATCAATTCTCCCAGACTGGTCTTGAACTTGTGATCCTCTGGCCTCAGATTCCTGAGTGCTGGGATTACACAGGCTGTGTTACCACTCTTCGTTTTCTCTGCAATTTTTTCTTGGGTACTGTGGAAACCTAGGCTGGGAGCTCTGGGGCTGAAGACCAGAAACACCATGATCAGGCTGTATGATCCTGGGGACATCACACAGCCTCCGGGGACCTTGGGATTCTGCCCCGTCACACTAACAATTAAACAGGTGCTCTCTGAAGGCCCTGGGTATGACACACATGGAACACACCACCATTAAATTCACACTGTACATTCTAGTGAGCTCAATTTTTCCTCAGGTTGCTGATTTTTTCCACTCTAGCTGGCTAGGAAATTCCTTCTTATTAATATCTGTGGGGGAGGCCATCAGAAAAAGGTCCTTTCAGGGTTCTAAAGTGCTCGGGAGAGAGTAAGGAAAGGAAGCCTAATCGTAATGCCAGGGAGTACATCAGACATGCTAGAGCTGTCAGTTCAATTCTCGTTGCTCCCTCTGACTGGTTTTGTTCCATCAGACAAGGTTGTGAATTTCTTTTTGCTTTATCAAAGCCAGTACAACAGAAAAAAATCATTGAAAATTTATTGATCATGGAGATATAAAATAAACAGCAAATCATGTGAACCTGGTCCCCAATCTAGGAGAAGTGCAATTTTATGGCCTACCTTAGCCTGTGGTTTGGTGTGGAGTTTTGGGTGAAATAATGCGTGGATCCTTCTCCTCTTCTTGCTCTGCACATTTGCCTCCAGGGTTCTGTTGCCTACCTGTTGTGACAGGCCTGGGTCCAGGCGGCATTCTGGCACCCTCCTTGGGTCCATCCTAAGCACTTCTCTCCTGAGAGTGGAGGCCACTAGCTAGCTTCCCAGGGGCTTCATATTTTGCTACAGCCTTTGTTTAATTCTGTTCAGTCCAATGCAACTCCAGAAACTTAAACTCTTCCTATGTATTCAGGGCCATGAAATTCATGACCCATGCTGAGAGCTCAGGCAGTTTGCAGCTTTCCCAGGAGACAAGATATTTACACAGACATGCAGAGGATAGTAATGATGAAAAAGTCATGGTCTTCCCTGGATGGATCAGAGAGGCTCAAGTGCTCAAATGGATGATGCCATCAGTAATTCTTAAGATTAGTGAGGGGACAGGGACCAATGCTTTCAAACTGCAGGAAAAATAAAAGGGAGGTATGATTCTTGGTATTTGAAAACAGCATAAGTGATACTGAGTTTTTGTGGGCAATTCAGTCCATGGAAGATATGGAAGAATGTCTTAGATTCTCACAGATGTGGGAACTTGAATAAAGGGGGTAAGCATTGGTAGAGAGAGGATCCGAGGTGGAAACTGGTCCTGAGTAAGCTGCCTGTTTAATTTGGACTGTGAGATAGTTTCCAAACAAACATCCCTCTCCTTTCTCTATTCTGTGCCTTCTTCCCTTTCCAGGCCCTGACGTCATGACGCAGTGCAGCTGTGGTTGTGTGAGTTTTTCCTTTCCGCTTGACCCCTCAGCTGAAACACCACTTTCTTGGCATCCAGGATGGAATGCACTGCCAATGGAGCAGAGGAGAGATTGATTTTGGAGGTCAGCCTTGCTGGGAAGTAAGGCCACTGCATGGCCTTCTCAGGGTGGCCACTCAGAATGATGTGGGGTTGCTGTGCTCAGAGGGAGAGGAATTTGGGATGCCTATAAAGCTCTTCTGTAGAAAACACTCTGGTTAGACCTCCATCCTCCCTGAGTTGGTCAGGCTGCTTCCTTGTGTAGATGGAGGCCCTGGTCTCATTCCTCTCAGGAGAACAGAGATGGGGCTGTCTTGGGAATGAATGTGAAGCTTTCCCTGGCTAGGGCTGTGGACTCAGAGGAAGAGAGAGGTACTGGAGGAGGTAATGGTCCTTGTCAAGCTAGTAAAGACACCAGATAGGAGGCAAGAACAAATTTTTGTCCCATTGGAGAACCATCTCTTTGGAAAGCCCTAGAACCTGTATTGGTCCATTTTCTATTATTATAACAAAATACCTAAGGCCAGATACTACTATATAAAGCAAAGAATTTTAGCTTACAGTTTCTAGAGCTCAGAGTCCAAGACCGGGCTTCATTTATTTAGAATCTGAGAAAGATCCTTCAGCTGCCCACTCCCATGACATCATGGTGAGCACACCTGTGTGTGAGAGAGGTGACATGGAAGTCAGCAAGTGTGGAGCATGGCCAGGCCAGCCTGAGTCCTGGCACTAGGTCCCACCTCTTTTTTGTTTTTGTCTTTGAGATAGGGTTTCACTATGCAGTTCAGATTGGCCTTGAACTCACTTCATACTCCAGCGAACTTGCAGTGATCCTCCTGCCTCAGCTTCCTGAGTGCTGGGATTACAAGTGTGCATCACTATGCCGGGCTAGGTCTCATCTCTTAAAGGGTCTCTCTTTCTTAACATTGCCATGCTGGGAACTAAGCTTCTAACATGTCAAGGTCTAAGGGACACACTCAAAACATATCCAAAGCATAGCCGTGCCTATGGTACCTATTTTACTTAAAATATTACCAGGATGAGTTCTGGGTGGGTCTTGGTCTTCGCTAGTGAAGGGACTGACATGTGACTAATTTTTTTATTTTTTTTGTCGGTACTAGGGATTGAACTCAGGACCCTGCACTTGCCAGGCAAGCAGACATGTGACTAATGATGCTTTCATTAAGATTGCCTGAGTCCTTGGAAGTGGCATCTTGAGCCCAGAACTCTGGAACATTCCTGTAAATTAATTCACCCAGTGTTGGTGAACCTCTGGTACACATGTTATTATGATGTCTTTCTTCTAAAACAAAAGATGTTAAGGTAGAGTTTTTTTTTTCTTTTTTTCTCTAAACTACAATTTCAGTATAATTGCAGTGTTGGCCATTTGAGATAAATAAGTGAGTTTTGAAATCTAAAATGTTAGCCATCATTAACCTCTATCATTTCTTCCCAAGATGAGTGACAGGAGAGGAGGGAAGTTTCATTGAGGGAAGACCACAAGATGGTTGAGAATACAATCTTCTTTTACACTGTGGCCGTGTCTTCTTACTCACGGGCAGTTAAGGCTTGTGTGGTTGATCTCCCCTTTCATTGTTCTGCTCTGCCTCTCATAGCACCTCAGTGACCCTGGCTACCAGTTGGATGGTGGTTTTTTGCTCACCAGCAAAAAACAGAATAACACAGATCTGTTAATAGAATTTGGGTTGGGTGTCTTTCCTTGTAGAATTTTAATATAAAAGGGGATGATGGTAGTGGGGGGAGAAATTAATTTATTTTGCTGTTGTAGGAGGCAGTGTAGTACAGTGGTTTAAAGAACGACTTCAGATAAATTTATTCACATCTTGTGTCCCTTGCCTAACAGCTGTATAGAGCAGAACAAGTTTCTTATCTTTTCTTTTTGTTTTAATTTTGTGTATTTGGTACAGGGTCTTTCTCAGATCCATAGTGATCCTCCTGTTTTCAGCCTCCCCAGCGCTGGGATTACAGGTACGCACCACCACGCCTGGTCTCAGTGGCTGGCTGGGTGCCCCTGGGGCAGGGCCAGCTTGGCCTGTGATGCCTGGGATGGAACCTGCTCTTTGTGCTTTGTGCTTGCCAGGCAGGTGCTTAGATCACAGCCCTTCTTACTTTTTCTAAGCATGGGGGTAATAATACATTCTAAAAGTTGCCTTAAGAACTTCATGAGATAATATATATAAGGCACGTGGTGATCAGTAGTTCATAGCCAATAATACTTATTATTACTTCATTCTAAGGGTTGGATAGGGAAGATCTGTGATGAATTTAATGAAAAGGGCCTTTTGTCAAAGAAGTTCATTCTAATGCTTGTTATTTAAAAAAGCCAAATATCAGCTGGAAGTGGTAGTTTATGCCTGTAACTCCACCGCTCTGAGGCTGAGGCAGGAGAATTGCAAGCCTGAGCTACATAAGAGAGTTCAAGGCCAGTCTACACTATATAGTGAGACTTGTCTAAACAAACAAACAAACAAGCCAGGCAAACATTGAAATGCTGGGTAGAGATATCAGTAGGATCGATAACTCAGCCTCCACCATGCTGGCATAATCTCTGGCTGTAGACTGTGGCGTTAGGTTGCTATCTGGCTTTTTCTACCCTTTTTTGCCATGACAGCACAGAACCCTTGTCTTTCTGAGGGTTAATGAGGAAGGTCTGAGTTGGAAGTGATGACTCACACAATATTTAGCGACCATCTGCTGTGTGCTGGACACCGGGTAGAGGCCCAGCAATGAGCAGGCAGTGCCCTCGACCCCTTGAAACGTCATATAAAAATACCCACAGGAGGGCTGGGAAGGTAGCTCAGTAGTCCAAGTGCCTGCCTGGCAAGTTCAAGGAACTGTTTGATCCCCGGCACTGCCTGCCATGCTGACCCAACACCGAGCCAGCCGCCGAAATCGGGCGTGGTGGCACACACCTGTGATCCCAGTGCTGGGGAGGCTAAAACAAGAGGATCCCTATGAGTCCAAGCTGTATAGTGAGACCCCGTACTAGATAAATAAATAAATAAAAGATTAACAAAAAAATACCCAGAGGAAAACAACTAAATTAATAAGGTCTTTTCTGATGGTGAGGTGGGCTGTGGAGGTACTTTTTTTTCTCTAGGCTTATGTTTTAAAGTCTTTGCCTCTTTATGCTTTTTTTTTTTTTAACACTGAATTAAGGACAGTTTATTGTTTTTATGTACAGAAAATGTGAGTACACTTAGCCCAGTTTAGTGGCAAGCTCTTTAGCATTTGCTTTCTCCAGCTTGGTAATACAAGCCATAGATTTTGGATCCAGAATGTTGCCTCCCCAGTGACGGTGGATCTCAACGTATCTGTCTTTGTAGTTGGTCCTGATGGCCTCCACCAGCTTAGCCAGTGAGCCTTTGTCTTCCGAGTTGACTTGAGTGAAGATGACAACGGTATAGGTCTTCCTGTGGACCAGACGCCCCAGCCTGGCCTTCCCTTTGGTGATGCAGTAAGGGACCCCCATCTTGTGACACAGGGCAGGCAGGAACACGACCAGCTCGATGGGGGCCACGTCATGTGCAATCACATGAGCTGAGCTTTCTTGTGCTCTACCAGAGTGGTGACAGTGTGGATACCTGCTTTGAGGACTGGTGGCCTCTTAGTGGGGACACCCCCTTTGCCAGCAGCTTTCTTCTCTGCACAGGCCAATAGCCTCTGCTTCTTCTCTTGCTTGGTCTCTGGTCTGTACTTGTGGATGAGCTTAAGCAGCTGGGTAGCTGTTTGGTGGTTCAAGGCCTGAGTGAACTGGTTGATTGCAGGGGGCACCTTCAGCTGCTTGTACAGGATGGCCCTCTGTCACTGCAGGCGGATGTAGCCGGGCCATTTGACAAGTGGTGAGGTCTCTCTTGGGCTGCATGTCCTGTCCAGTGCCAAACTTCTTTGGCCTCTTCTCAAACAGGAGATTTATCACCTTCTTGGCCTCCTGCTTCTTCACCATAGCAGGAGCCTAGAGCCAGCTTCTTGCCCTTGGCCTTTTTTCCTTTCAGCATCTCGGTTGGCTGACAGAGAGAGCTGCCTCCTTATGATGCTGGCTACAGCTTTCAAGCCCACTAGGGTGAATTCCACCATGCAGATCTGCAGATACACACACGCGCGCGCACACACACGGAACTCTGGGCATGCTTCTGGCTGGTCAAGGCACTCAGGTTCTCTGAGATGCAGAGCACCACTGAATGTGGAGGGGCCCTGGAAAATCTTATTTCCCTCCCTCTGGGATCATGCTAATAGCACTTATATCCTAAAGGGCCCCTTTGCAATAAAATTCGAATGTTTCCGCTCCACTCAATACTCCCCTGTCTCTCCTGCTTGGACAGGTCTCTGTGCTATTTGAAGACATAGAACATTTGTAGAGCTCTTGGGATCACATGTTTATTAGTCAAACAGAAATGTGCTGCCTCTTTTTTTCCCTGCCATGCAAAAAGGATCTCTGGAAATGTACACCGCTCGATGCCAAATGCCTAGGAGCCAGGAACAGCACTGCTTGCCAGGTCTTTAACGTTTGATTCACTGCCATCCAAAGTGAAAATTAGGGAGCTGGCTCTCTTGAACTTTGGGTCTGTGATGCAGAAAGTTAAGTGGAACTTGAAGAGCCCAAGTTCTCTGGAAATCGCTAGCAGTATGACAGCGGGCAAAGCATCTAATGTCTCTGGGGCTCAGTTTCCTTACCTGTGCAGTGGGATCATTTGAAAGTAGCTGTGGAGGTAAAACAAGGTGATTACAACCTTTCAGGGCTTCAGTTTTGGAACATGCAGCAGATCAGGGGTTGGCTAGAGGGTGTGGGCCTGGGATAGGGGCCTGAGAGCTGAGTGGCATCTGAAGGGAAGAACCTTCCAGTCTGAGCCAGCTGTGCCAAGCACCCATGGGCTCACAGCCTGGTGGGTGAGGTGAGCAGTGTGGGGTCAGAACAAGACCCTGGTTCTAGCGGATGTGTAAAGGGGAGGTGGGGCTGTAGCCGCAGGAAGTGTGCGCCCTGAGGTCAGGGCTGGTGCATGTTGGGGGGCTGGGCTGAGAAGGTGACTTAGTGGCCTGAGAACTCCTGCTGAGTTAGAAACTGCAGTTTTGGGTTATAAGAATTTAAGGCAGCAAGAACAATTCAGGGCCCCCACTTGGGCAGTGAGGGAGCGAGGTAGAGAGTTGGCCCCTAACATCCTTCCAGGTCTGCTGAAGGTGCTTACTAGCCCTCAGGAACCGTGGCTGATATGGACCCATGCACGTTAATAGGTATGATGGGGAGTCCAAAAATAATCAATAAGAGTTGATTAATATTATTGAATTTATTCAGTATTCTCAGTTAAGTACTGTGTTAAGTACTGTGTTAAGTACTATGTATGCATCTCCTCATATAATTCTATCTTCATAGTTTAAGAACTTCAAATCCCCCTCCCCCCACAGAGGTATAGTGATAAAACTGGGATTTGAAGTCAACTTCTTCTGACTGTAGAGTTCATGCTATTCTTGTTTCACTAAGTAACAGTAATCGTAACTCTGTCGTGCCGATCATGGAGGCAGATGTAGCCAGGGTTGCAGCTTTCCATGTTCCGTCTACTCTTCATGCAGCCCAGGGCATGAGTAGTCTGCACAGATAGGAAATATGAGACGCAGGTAGCTTGCCCAACATGGTTGCTGATGAGAAAACAGCCAAAAGCAAGGCCCAAGTCGGTCCCTTGTCAAAAGCTTCCATCTTAGCCCCTGGAGACTGGGCTGTGATCTCCACCTCCTGCGAAATACATCCTTGACTGGATAAGCTTGTTCTCAGCAGAAGAGTGGCACTTGAAGCAGTCAAGGGTGTGCACGTCCAGTGCTTAGACGAGGCCCCTTCCCTTTTGCCTTTCCCTCCAGTCCCACCGCTTTCAAAACTCTCCTTGTCCCAGTCCAATTTGAAGACACACACAGTCCCTCTATCTCTGAAATTGGCTGCAAATCGAAATTGGAGCCCAAAAGTTGAAATGAAAGCTGCAGACAAGCAAAGCTTTGTAGGTAACAGGTATGAAATTCTTTTGGGCGAGCACTACAGAAGGGTGGGGAGGGCACTCCTTTGAGGTATTTGTGAAGAAAATAGCTGCTGTGCTTGCTTAGTCCAGGGGGAGAGGCTGAAGTCCATCAGTGATATCAAATAGGACTCAGAAGAGCTTTTTATTTTTAAATATAAATTCCTTGTTGCTATGGCCTGAAATTTTTCCAGTTTTAATAGTATTTTAATAAATACTATTAAAGAGCAACATATTGAACTATTTATAGATAAAATTGTACATCTAGTAATTGCTCAAAAGTATCAATAGTTATGGGGAAAGTGGATAGAAATAAAGATGAGCCAGGCGTGGTGGCGCATGCCTGTAATCCCAGCACTCAGGAGGCTGAGGCAGGAGGATTGTTGTGAGTTTGAGACCAGCCTGAGCTACAAAGTGAGCTTAAGGCCAGCCTGAACTGCATTGTGAGACCCTGTCTCAAAAAGACAAAAAGACAGAAATAAAGATGAAATGACACTGAGTTGATATGGAACATGAGTACTGGGTAGACAGGATTCAGATATATTTGTATCTATAGATAGATTATCTATCTATCTATCTATCTATCTATCTATCTATCTATCTATCTATCTATTTTTTTTTTGGCAGAACCTGGGATTGAACTCAGGCCCCTGTGCTTGCCAGGGAAGTGCCCACCCCACTGAGCTGTCTCCCCAGCCAACCCTCTGTATCTATATTTTTGTTTTACTTTATTTTTTTTTGTGGTACTGGGGATTGAATTCAAGGCAAGCACTTATTCTACTGAGCTAGCTCTCTGGTCCTTGTATGTATGTGTGTATGTATGTATGTGTGTGTGTATGTATGTATGTATGTATGTATGTATGTATGTATGTATGTATCTATCTATCTATCTATCTATCTATCTATCTATCTATCTATCTATCTATCTATCTATCTTTCCCAGTGATGAGGACTCTGCTGGGAAAAGCCCTCTATTTGTCTTAAATTATGAATAATCAGTATAGATCCTACTCCAGTGCATTTTGTTGCTCTTTTGAGAACTATGGGCTGGCCAGGTAGCTCAGCAGATTAAAGCACCTGGTTAGGCAGACGCAGGGACTGGGGTTCAGTTCCTGGCGTGCTGTGCCAGTCCTGCCCCTAGGGTGCACTGAGATGGCCACTGACACTTGGTGTGGTGGCACACGCCTGTAATCCCAGCACTTGGGAGGCTGAAAACAGGATGATCACAATGAGTCTGATCTGTGTAGTGAGATCCTGTAGACCATGTACTAAATACATTAAAAAAAAAAAGAAAAGAAAAAAAAGAATTGCACACAGTAGCTACTTGAGGAGGGCAGTCCTGGTCCTGCTGTCCCTGCACCTGGTCCTGCATAGCACTGATGGCACCAGCAACTCAAAGGACCACTGCCACCTTCAGTCCCCAACCCCAGGGGTCCATAGCCCAGCTCTAGATTTTGTCAAATGCTTAACAACATTCAAAGCAAAAGTGTTTGCCAGCCATTGTAAGCCCAAAATGTCTCAAAGATTAAACAAATACATAGACAAATAATATAATCAGGACTTCTACAAAGTAGATTTTTACAAAACAACTTCACTATAAGAAATACATCTTTTACTCTAGCACAAAACTGTGGAAATATACATAGAAGTATACATTTAAGAAAAAAATATTACTTCAAAATGCTGAGTGGGAAGGCAGAAACTATTTTCTGATTGATAAAATATGGAAGAGAACTTCAATTTGCAAGCAGAAATTTGCATTCTGTTCTTTTGCTTTTAAAAACAAGGATTAAACAGCTGTTCCTCTGTCCAAATTCTGTTTAATTTCAGCCGTGTACTTCCCATAGAACCTTTCAGCTTTCTTGTGGAATTTGGCATTTCTTTCCTTGATGTAGTCAATGTCTGCATCATCATTAGAAGGAAGCCTTTGGCTATATTTGTCTCATTTTTCCAGATCTACAACCATTCTATCAATTTTCTGTTTGGAAGGCACATGTGTCCCATGAAAAAGACTGTTGGATGCCGGGAGAAACTCTTCTCCATGTTTTTCTCTGAGTCTCTCGTATGTTTCCCTGTCAGGTTTGATCTGCTTGGTCGACCTGTGACACTGACGTTAGCTGGGCAGCTGCATAACCTAAAAAGCCAAGATCAGGGTTTTTTTCTTCTCTTTCTCCTCCACCTCATCCTTGACCTCCTCATCTTTGTCCTCCTCCCCTTCCTCCTCCTCCTCGTCCTCGTCGTCTTCCTCCTCCTCGTCCTCTTCCTCTTCCTCATCCTCTTCCTCCTCCTCGTCCTCTTTGCTCTCGTCCTCCTTGTCCTCCTCCTTGTCCTCCTCTCCATCCTTTCTGCATCTTCAGCGCTGATCACCGGCAACTTCACTTTCCCGTAGTCTTCGCCTGGGGCTGCACATTCCTGTTTCTCTTCTTCCTGTAGTTCCCATTCCAAACCAGCTTTTTAGGCTTCCCAATTTGCAGGTAACTTAAGTCTTTTATCTTTTCCCACAGCCTCCTGATGGTTTAATTTATGAGCTTCATTCCGCTTCAGATGCAGCTCCCAGAGTTTTCAAAGTTTCTGTTCGTGCTTCTGAGCCGCCAGTTCCTCCTCCAACGTGTAGGACCCCTCCTCTGCGACGTCCACCGGAGCCATCTCGACTTCAGTCGCAGACCTCTTGGTCTGAAATTTTGGACCCCGAAAATTCAGACTTTGCGCCAGATGTGGTGGCGTGTGCCTGTAATCCCAGCACTCTGGTGACTGAGCCAGGAGGATCGCTGTGAATGCAAGGTCAGCCTGGCCTACATAGTGAGTTCAAGGCCAGCCTATGTAGTGAGATTCTGCCTCAAAAACAACAAAACAGAAACAAAAAAACAAAACAAAACAGAAACAAACAATCAAAAATTACCTGGACTAAGCTATTTTCTCATAGCAGCCTGAACAGGCTAAGATTTTTGCTAACGTATGCTCTTACAAAAAATTGATCAAGATTTTACAGATGCTATTTATGCATTCAATGAGGTACAAAATCTAGTCAGCTTTCCATACCTGTGAGTTCTGCATGATCAGGTTAAACCAACTACAGATCAGAAATAATCTTTAAAAACTGCATCTGGAGTGAACACTTACAGATTTTCTCTGATTATCTTCTTAATTATGCAGTCACTTTCATAGCATTTCCATTGCATTAAATATTATAAATACTACAGAGCTGATTTTTTTTTTTTTTTGTCTTTGAGACAGGGTCTCACTATGCAGTTCAGGCTGGCCTTAAGCTCACTTTGTAGCTCAGGCTGGTCTCAAACTCACAACAATCCTCTTGTCTCAGCCTCCCGAGTGCTGGGATTACAGGCATGCGCCACCATGCCCAGCTAGCTGATTTTAAGTATATAAGAATTTATGCACAAATTATATACAAACATCATGCCACTTTCTTATTTATTTAGGTGCTCTGAGACAAAGTTTTGCTATGTAGTCTAGGCTGACCTTGAACTCACAGAGATCCTCCAGCCTCAGCATTCTGGGAGCTGGGGTTTTAGGTGTGCAGCACCACACCTGGCTTACTGTGCTACTTTGTATAATGGGTAAAGATATTAGTATTACTGACTAGTCATGGAATCAAACCCGCACGGCTACTGAGCGAGGATTGTATTATTTTTTACAGTGTATTTAGTACAGGGCGACAGAGTCTCACTACACAGATTGGACTTGTGATCCTCCTGTTTTCAGCCTCCCAAGCGCTGGGATTATAGGCACGTGCCACCACATGCAGTCTCCATCGCCATCGCGGTGTGCCCTGGCGGCGGGCCGGCATGGCCCGCTGGGGATTGAACCTGGTCCTTGCCTCTGCCTAAGCAGATGCTTTAAGGCGCTGAGCTATCTGGCTGGCCCTACGAGGGTCGCATTTCATGTGTCTGTGTGAATAACACTGCTGCAAGGGGGAAGTGCACTGTTCTACCTGTTTCAGAGTTTACGCCCTCGGTCTTCAGGCCACAGTCAGCGAGGTGGGCACACTGACCTTCCGAGCCTCTGTAGACGTGGTGTTCCCTCCACTGGAAAAGACTTCCGTCTCCTAAAAGAACGTGCAGAACAAAATAAATAAAGCAGTATTGGATTGTACCTTGAAGTATAAAATAAATAGTTCTGAGCCCACATTGACGTAAATAAATGGTAATGAAAAAAAAGTGGAGCAAAGACAAAAATGTATGCAGAAGGAGTATGAATGATTATGCAGCTACCTCACCCTCCAGGAAGTGGGGTGTAACTTTGTATCATTTTTCTGTGGCTGTTGTAACGAATCTCCACAGCTGGGTGACTTGAAACAATGAGGTCTATTCTTTACAGCTGTGGTGACCAGGAATCCAAAATCAGTATCTGACCTGCAGTGGGGGCCTCAGCGGTCTCTGGCTCCTCTGTAGGCTCTGGTCATCACGTCTCGCCTCTTCCAGCTTCTGGTCACCTCTGGCTGCATCCCTCGATCTGTGGTTCTGAGATCGCGCTGCTGTCTCCTCTTCTCTGTCAGCCTCCCTCTTACAAGGACCTTTGCGATCCCCGGGAGGGCCCATTCACATCACGGGTCCATATCATTCCCATGTGTCCAGATGCCTGATTTGACTGCAACTGCAGATTTTGTACTTTTGTTATGTAAATTATTATTATTTTTTTATATTTTATTTTATTTTTTCCCATAATGTTATTGGAGAACAAATAGCAGTGAGACAGTTTCAAATCAAATTATTAGAACAGATTCAATAATTACTACATTGAATATTGTTTTCTTCGTGGTTATTTGTTGTACAAGGTGCAGACCTGATATTCTATTTACAAACACTATTAGAGCAGATGCCTCTATTCATCGAATTAAGAGAATGTAGCTGTATACCTACTTTTTAAAAGTATAGTTTCAATAACTAAGACTTTTTACATTGTTATCTTCCTAGTGGTTATCCATAGTACAAGAAGCAGACAGGATATCCCGTCCAAACACTATTAGTGCTAATCTCTCTTTTCATAGAATTACGCAAAAGTAGCTGCATATTTATTCTAACTGTTCTGTATATACAAATACAAAATGGTCCTTTCTTTGTATCCCCTTTTTCTTGTTTAGTCCTGTCAGAGATGGGTATTCTATTGTCATTCAATTATTATAGGTGCTTCAATTCAGCGAAACAATCCAACGCAGTCCACATTCCACAATTGATAAATAAATTAATATTCACAATCAATGGCAGGTTTAGGACGCAGTGTTCAGTAGGCCACACTCTCTACTTGTTACGTGTGTGCTCTGCCCAATGACTTTCATCTAAAAAGTATAGCATAGAAAGAAGGAAAAAGAGAAACCAGATAAACAATGCATCAACTGCGTGATTGAATATCTATAATAATGAAATGTAATGTAATGTAATACAATATATAATATAATATAATAATATAATATATATGTTAAAGTTAAATAGTAGTGCTTTCCTTTGGGAGAGGGAAAGGGGGTGAGCAGGGAGTTGGAACGGGAAAAATAAGATGGCTATATGTGAATCACCTTTATAGGTCGTTCATTGCCTTTCTCTAACCACTTTTAAGATTCTGTTCTTATATTGCATTTTGATTGTGATGTATTGCAGAGAAAGTCTTTTTTAAGTGTGACTATTTGAGGTTCCATATGGATCAATGATCTGATCTATGCCTCACTTATTTCTGGCAGTACATTAAATGCTGATTGTGTTACTGTACCCAAGGTGACATAGGTGTTGCTATTAATTAACTTTCTTTGGATGCCAGTATCTGGATTACTTTAGGGTCATTAAAAATACTGTGGTTCATTTCTGGAAAATAGGGTATTGGCCCACATATGCAGAAACATCCCATTACAAGTAAATGGATGGGGTTGGATTCTGGGGTAGACGGAGAAGCCAACAGTTAGCTATGCCCAGATGACACCACTGAAAAATAGACATTAACAATAGCTACAAAGCTTTCCACTGTACTGAATCTACAAGTCTCAACACACACACACACACACACACACACACACACACACACACACACACACACTAATAGGAGAAGATAAGGCAACAAAACTCCTCCAAAAGCTCCAAATGCCCCAAAGCTGATCCATGAGGCATTAAAAGGGGAGGAAACCAATAATCATATAACCACATTATTTGAAATAATCAGGAAAACAGAACAAGCTCAAATAAACAATGTAATGTTGAAACTCTAGAAAACAAAGAACAATTCAAACTCATATCTCAGTTGAGAGACAGAATGATAAAGATCAGAACAGAAATTAATGCTACTGAGACAAAGAAAATAATACAAAGAATCAATGAATTGAAGAGTTGGTTCTTTGAAAGTTAAATAAAATTGATAAACCCATAGCCAACCTTATAAAAAGAGGAAAGAAAAGATTCAGTTAGGAAGGAAAAGGGTGAAATCACAATGGATATGGCAGAAATCCAGATTATCAATACTTATTTCAAGAACCTGTACTCTATTAAGATGGAAAGCACAAAAGAAATGCACAGATTCCTGAATACATATGTTACCAAAACTGAATCAAGAGAACATAAATATTCTAAATAACCCAATATCAGTCAGTGAAATTGAAAAGGTAATAAAAAACATATAAATGAAGAAAAGTCCAGGTCCTAATATATCCACTGGTGAATTCTACAAGAAATTTAGAGAAGACTTAATTCTACTAATGCTGAAACTCTTTAATGAAATTGAAAGGGAACAATATTGCCAGAATCATCCCTGGAGGCAAGCATTACTCTGATACCTAAACCAGAGGAACCCAAGCAGAAAAATACAGACCAATTTCTGTAATGAATGTAAATGGAAAAATCCTTAAAGAAACTGACAAACAGAATACAGCAAATCATCAAAGAGTTTATACATCATGAAAAGTGTGATTCATCTCAAGGATGTAGGGATGGTTCAACACAAGCAAATCAATATATGCAATACATTATATTAACAGAGCCAGTGAGAAATAATCACATCACAACAGATATGGAAAAGCCTTTGACAAAGTCCACCAGTCAGTCATGATAAAAAGTACTCTACAGATAATTGAAATAGAGGGTCTTTACCTCAATCTGGTGAAAGCCATCTATGGCAAAACAACAGCCAAAATCATGCTAAATGGTCAAAAACTGAAAGCTTTTATTTTAAAATCAAGAACAAGACCAGGATGTCCACTATCACCACTTCTGTTCAATATTGTTTTAGAAACATTAGCTAGACAAATTAGGCAAGAGAAAGAAACAAAATGAATAAGGATAGGAAAGGAAGAAGTGAAATTATCATTTTTGCAGATTACGTGATACTCTACATAGAAGATTTCAAAAATCTCACCAAAAGACTTCCAGATTTAATAAACATTCAGTAGTATAGCTTGATATGAAGTCAATACACAAATATCAATATCCTTCCTGTATACAAGTAACACACACATGCGCGTGTGCATACACACACACACACACACACACACATTAGGGAAACCATACCTTTTATAAGAGCATCACAGGACTGTCCTGCTACAATGCTGTATATGGTTAGATTTCTAAATTTCTGTGTAAAAATACATAATTGTATATTCCCATTTTTTAAACATATATTTTTATTTTTTTATCACATTCTGTAGGGATTTAAAGTTTAATATATCAATATTTGATGGAAAATACCTGTTCCATGTTATGCCTAAGATATTTGATATTCAGACAGATACTGAGGTTAAGTTCACTCAATGATGTCCCAGATTTTCTGATCAAGGCGATTATGGGGCCACAGAGGAAAGTGATTGACTATGTAGAGTGTGCCTAAGGAGAGTCACATGGAAAGAAAACATTCTCTCAGGCTTTCACAGAGAGCAAATTGGTCAAGCAATGGTCGAGATTCATTCACATGGCTGACACTGACAAGGGATCTACAAACTGTGTCAGATCAGCTCCTCCTCTGTGCACCCACCCCATGGCAGCAGTTCAAGAACTCAGTACAGTGGCCAGCAGGCAGGCTCACTGTTCTGTGGTCATCTGCAGTCCAACACATCCAGCTGGAGGTTCCTTTCAGAGTCACTCCTGTCCTGGAAAGCTCCACTGGCTTCCTCTTGTGCAGGCTGACCTTGCTGTCCCAAGCTCTCTTCTGTCTCAACTCACCTTAACAGCTCTCTGTCTTGGCTCCAGTCACAGCCCTGTCACACTCTTTCCTGTTGACATGCTTTTACAAATGCTCTCTCCTCTGAAGTTCCCACCTTTGCTTGACAGGGGTTCTCCAAGCCTAGTCCACACATGTTCTCTTGGAGATCTGGCCATTTTCTTGCTCAGAGCCTGCTGGCCTCTTGTGGATATCCCTTGATAGTGATGTGTCTGTAGCTTCCCCTAGTTGATGAGTTCTTTTAGGACTCTTATTCATAACTGTGTTCTTAAAGCTCATAACGCTTGGTAAGAAGTTGATGCTCAGAAATATCCGCAGAGTGAGTGAATGAGGGAAAGAAGGTATCTGCAATGTGCCTTCTCTAATGACAGGCCAAGGACAAGAGAGATCCCTGGTGCCACCAAGAAAAATATGCATCTAAACTGTTCCTGGATGAGGCCAGCTACCAGCTCATATTTGCCTCCAGTTGGTTGAAGAAAAATAAAGCAGCAAGGGGGCAGCTAGGGTGAGACACTGTTTTCTGTGCTGAGCATTGGCAAGAGATTCAAGGAGAGCCCTTTGTGGCAAGGACTCCCCAGCCTGGGAAACCTCAGGAACTTGCCTGCACACAGATGAGGTCATTTGGCTGTGCACCTGTAAAAATGAAAGATGGGGTTAACCACAGCTTGTTTCTCCACCTCTTCTTTCCCAGCTCCACCTGAGCACTGGTGCTGATGGGCTGTTCCCAAAACATTTGCCTCAAGGTGGGTGATGGTGTTTGATTAGTAAAATTTCAGAAACCAGGTCTGACATTGGCAATACACTTCTAGTAGTGGTTCTCAAACTTGACTTGTGATCATCTGGGAGTTTCTGAATGCCTAAGGTGCTTGAGCTACCCCCATAGATTTTGATTTAATTGGTTTGGGTAGGGGATAAGCTTCCAAGTTGGTTCTGATTTCAAGTCAGTCTAAGAATCACTATTCCTATTAAATATGGTCCTATCTCACTCAAAAGAAAGCAGGAGAGCTGCAGGTGGGATGAACACTGGCTTCTTGGGTGGCCCACACATAGCTCCACTCAATGCCTGAGAATTTGCTGCAGCTTAGATCTTGAATGGCTCTCAAAGTCCTGTCTTTTGAAGGCTTGACTGATTGTAAGCCTTTGGTCCTATTAGGAATAGAACCTTTAGGAGGTAGGGCCTAGTAGAAGAAACTTAATCATCCGGGACATTCCATTGAAAGGGATATTGGGGCTCCCTACTCTTCCTCTGTCTTTGCTTCCTAGGTGCCACAAGGTGAGAAATTTCTTCTACCATATGTTTTTGTTCGATTTTTTTTTTTTTTTTTTGTGGAACCTGGGATTGAACTCAGGCCCTTGTGCTTGCCAGGAAAGTGGTTATTCTACTGTGCTATCTCCCCAGCCCCCTATAGTTTTTGTGCTGCCTTGTCAAAATAACTTTTCCTTTTTAAAAAGTTGATTGTTACAGGTATTTTGTTTTGTAATGGGATGCTGGCTAATGTAATGGATTTATTAAACAAAATGATCACTGAGCTTAAAGAATACTTCAATAAAGCTAGTTAAGCTAAGGGGCTGGGGAGATGGCTCAGGGGAATAAGCGTTTCCCTGGCAAGTGCAAGGGCCTGAGTTCAATCCCCGGCTCCACCAAAACACATAAAGCTAACTAAGCTAAACAGAATGATACAAAATAAGAATGACTAGTTTAGCAAGGAATTAGAGTCTGTGAAAAGGTGCCAATCAGAAATCCAGGAGATAAAAATTCTATTTAAAATATAGGCAGCACGCCTGGGAGATGGCTCAGTAGAAAAAAAATATAGGCAGCAGAAGTGACCAATGTGAGGATAGAGTGTCGCATTATATTAGGGATGATGCAGGGGACCATACACACAGTGATACATAAGAAACAATAATAAATCAGGGAAAATGGATTCAACAACTCCTGGATGTGCACAGAAGACTAAGAGTAATTGGAATTAGTGAAAAATCAGAAGATGGCATGAATGGCATAAGAAAACCTGTTTACAGGATAATAGCAAAAAACTTTTCAAGTATGAGGAGAGATTTAACATGCAGTAAGTGAGGCATCTAGATCTCCAAATGTCCACAATCAGAAAATCGTCTAAAAACACATCACAGTCCAAATCCCATAAGTCCAACATAGGGACCTGGTTTTTGTTGTTTGCTTTTTTGCTTTTTGTTGAGACAGGGTCTTGTTCTCTGCCCCAGGCGAGGCTTGAACTCACTATGTAGCCCAGAATGGGCTCAAACTCATGGTGAGCCTCAGGTACTTAAGCACACGAACACTTCCATTGCAAACAATTCAGTTTCCAAACAAAAATGTTCAACAAAATTTTGCTTCTGTTCACAAACTCCACATTAGGTGACTAAAACAACCATGGCCATCTTCCCCACACAGACACAAATGTAGCCATCTTCCCCAAATCTAAAAAGTGTGTGAACCAGTGTGTGCTGGTATATGAGTCTTTTGTTTCCTTCTTTTGCTATAATTGGCTAAGGACTTTTGTCTATCCTTTCAATAGAATAGCTCTTCTATTCATTGGTTCTTTATATTGTTCTGTCTCAATTTTATTCATTTTCATTCTGATCTTTACAATTTCTTCCTTGTCATTTCCTTTATAATTTTTTTCCAACTCACTTTGGAGTTAGGTTGTTCTTGTTTTTCTCGGAACTTGAGGTGCATCCTTAAGTTATTTATTTGGGCTTGCTTTGTTTTTTCTGATGTGGGTGTTTACAGCTATAAACTTCCCTCTTAGGGCTAGTTTCACTGTGTCAAATGGGTTATGGTATGTCTTACTGGTGTTATCATTTGACTATAATTTCTTCCTTGATTTCTTCTATGACTCATTGATTATTTACAAGTGTGTTGATTAATTCTCATGTGTTCGTGCAATTTCTGTGGTTTCCTTTGCCATTGATTTGTAATTTTATTGCATTACTTATTGCACTGAAAATATGTGTGAGATTATTCAAATTATTTTGTAAACTCAGTGAATAGGATACAAAATAAATATACAGACATCAATTTCATTTATATACAGCAATAATGAATCCACTGAGAAAAAATTAGGAAAATAATATCATTCATAATGGCATCACAAATAGCTACAAGTTAACCTAACCAAGAAAGTGAAAGACCTGGATAGCTTTCACAAAAAATTGCTGTACTCTGAAAAAAAGAGATTGAAGGAGGCATCACAAAATCGAAAGATAGCCCTTGTTTCCGATTCAATTGCAACTCCAGTCAAAATACCATAACCATTCGTCACGGAATTAGAAAAACCAATCTGAAAATTCATATAGAACCAGAAGGGACCCGGAATAGTAAAAGCAATCCTGATCAACAAGAGGAAAACAGGAAGCTTTACAATCCTGGATTTCAAATTATATTACAAAGCTACAGTGATTAAAAACAACATTGCATTGGCACAAAAACAGACGTTTGGATCAGTGAACAGAATAGAAGTTACAGAAATAACCCTAGGCACATTCAATCATCTGAGAAAGGGACCAAAAACATATCCTGAAGAAAAGACAGCCTCTTTCACAAATGGGCTGGAAAAACTAGTTAGCTACATACAGAAAATTGAATCTCTCATCGTATACAAAAATAAAATAAAAAATAGATTGAAGACTTCAATGTAAACCAGAAACACTCTACTGGGACCTGCACAGGTAAAACTCTTGAAGTGGGGCATCGATAAGAACTTTTTGAACAGAACACCAACTGAATAAGGAACAACACTAGGAATCAGCAAATCAAAAAGCTTCTGCACATCAGAGGAAACAACCAACACAGTGAGGGTTGGGAACCTATAGAATGGGAATAAAATTTTGCTTTGCTATTCCTTAATAGAAGCTTAAGCTCTGCAATACATAAAGAGCATCTTGAGACACTGTACCAAATGCATTAAAAAAAAAGAGAGAAGGAGAGAGGGAGAAGATGGGAAGGGGACGGAAAGAGAACTGAGACATGCCATGTTTAAGTACTAGCTCCTCCGACAAAGGCAACACTGTGTACTGGAAACATGTAGTAATAAAAATAAAAAATTTGCAAAACCTCATTTATAGACAATGAGATTTGAGTTTCATATCATTTTTCACATGCAATGAAATATTTTCAAATGAATCTTTTGAGTTTTTCTCAGCCATTAAAAATTACTAAAATCAATCTTAGCTTCTGCACTGTAAAAATAAATTTGGTGGGCTGGATTACCCTTTCCCCAGTCTGGACCCTCCCTTTTCTACCCTGGCAATGGCTACAAACCTGTTTACAGAAGCATCAGTGGAGAGAGGAAGGCTGTTTATTCATCTGTCAACCTCATCCAAGTGCAGATGGACGTGCGACTACCAGGAAAGATAAGGCCTCGTGCCCAGCGAAATGAGCGGAACACAAGATGCTACATTTCACATGGTTTCTGTTATGTGAGAAACCTAAAATATAAATAAATGAATTAATAAAGGAGAAACAAAGGAGAGCGGCTAGGCAGCCAAGGGGCACTTGGAGACTGAGAAGGAGGTCAGGGAAGTGTGGGGGACAGAGAGGTGGTATAGAGGCTGTAGATGACGTAGGAGGGTTATGCGCGTGAACCGATTTCCCACAGCGAACATTGCTATTCTGTTACAAGCACACACTACTAAAAAGGAGAAAGGGCGGTAAGTCACATATTTCCTCCAAGGCACTGAGGATACTGGAGCAAGAACTGTGATGAGACACTGCCTGCGACATGCTCAGGAGGGGGAAGGAGAAAACAGCAAGGTAATATTTTTCTATTTTTTAAAATTCAGTTTATTTTGTACATGCATACATGATTTTTCTCCTTTTTTCCCTATCTTTTCTTCTTTCCCTCATTCCAATTGTTTATTCTTTGTTTTGTTTTTGTTTTTTGGGGAAGAGTCTATAGGGTATTTGGGGTCTCACTACTAAATCAGCCGCATAGTGATCCGCCTGTTTACAGCCTCCCAGGAGCTGGGATTACAGGTGCGCACCACCACGCCCGCTCTCATTCGCTGTCTCAGCACTCTCCAGGGACAGGGCTGGCACAGCAGGCCTGGGGATTGAACCCCTGACTGCACCTGCTTGCAGGCACTTTAATCCACTGAGCTATCTGGCCGGCCCCCAATCGTTTATTCTTTATGTTCAGTTTCTTTAGATAAATGTAATGGTCAGATTCACCAGAGGGAATTCATACTTTCACATGAGATATCTTGATTCTTCATTCTCCTCAAGCCCCTTCCTCCAACCTCTCTTCCCCTCATTTACAAAGCTTTGTTTTCATTTTATCCTTCTTTTATCGTTTTTCATCTCCTTTCCTTCCTTCCTTTCCTCCTCCGTCCTCCAGAGTTCCCACTTCTTTTGAACAACTTTTACCTATTTTGCAACACCTATTATACACTTTGGTCCTTGTTTATACTTTTGGTTTCTCACACCAGAGAAATAATACAAGACTTACACACGTGTATCTGATTTATCTCATATAAGAGTGTGGTCTCAGGGTGCATCCATTTATCTAGAAATATCTCAAGCCGTCCTTCTTTGTGGCTGAGTAGTATTCCATTGCATAGAAAAACCATGGTTTTTATCCATTTTTTTGAGTGACAGGCATTTTGTTTGTTTCCAAGATTTATCTATTAGAAACTGTACTGCTATAAAGATATCTGGCATATATTGCTGTGGTATGGTGTTTTTGATTTTTTGGGGGAAAATTTTTAACTACAGAGAGAAATCATTCTTTGGTTACTTACTTTTTATTACACTCATCAGTCAGCCCTTACCTTCTCTAGCTAGGTTTGCAGCAGGGAAATCTCCCCTCTTACATATTCTAACTTGGTTTATTTCATGTATTTCTAATTACCTTTCTATTTTTTCCCATATTTTCTAATTAACTTTTATGATTTATTTTTTTCTTTAAAGATTTTTTATTTTTAGGAGAAAAAACAAAATTTCAAAACAGTAATAGGTGGGCAACAAATGATTACTACATTATGTATTGTTACCTTCAAATTAGTTCCTCAGAGTACAAGATATCGGCATTCAATTGGCCAAACAATATTAGCACAAACCTTTCTTTTCAATGAACTAGCATCATGTATCGACTTCTTATTCATATTTGGGGTTCTTTCTGGACTTCTTGTACTGTGACTTGTTGGTCTGGCTCTATTTCTCTGAGAGACCACGTTTTTAATCTTTTAGTTGTATAGTTTATTTTAATATGATAGGGTAAGTCCTAGATGAGTCTCATTTTTGAGTATTTCTTTGCTATTTATTCTGCTATTTTCCACTGAACTTCCAAATAATGACACCAGGGTTCAGAAAAATTCCCTTTGTATTTCAATTGATATTAAGACAAACTGGTGAATTCTTAAAGGAATGAACATCTTTCTTTCTTTCTTTCTTTTTTTTTTTTTTTGTCTTTTTGAGACAGGGTTTCACTATGCAGTTCAGGCTGGCCTTAAGCTCACTTTGTAGCTCAGGCTGGTCTTGAACTCGCAACAATCCTCCTGCCTCAGCCTCCCGAGTGCTGGGATTACAGGCATGCACCACCACGCCCGGCTTTTTGTGAACATCTTTCTGTAAGGAGTATTTTCCCCCCTGAGCAGTACCTCTAGTGTGCTGTGTTTCCTTGACTCCAACAACAAATACAAGCTATATTTTCACAACAGGTCTGTGAATTTCAAGTCAGACCACTCCACTAAAAAAATGTAATGATTATTCTAAATTACTGTTAGCCATTGACAGAAGTCACAAGGCAGTAATCACTCACCGAGGCTTAAGCAATCAGGAAATCTATCATCTAACATACTTAGAAGTTCTGAGGTCAGATGGGTTTCGGGTCCCATCTGGCTGGTTCGGCTGCTCAGCTGGGACTCAGATCCAAGTCCCAGCTGTGCCTCTCTCTGCTCTTCAGTCCAGCCCATTGGCAGGTGGGTGGAGCAGTTCCCGTCGCATCCAGAGCCGCAATGTGCAGAGATCAAAGGGGGCCGTTTTTCAGTCTTTCTTAGGAAGGCGGGACGCCCTAGGAGCTCAGTGAAAGCATACGTCACTAACCCAATCTCTGAGCTCAGACAGGGGGCCACCGTCATTGTTTGGTTAAAACCAAACAGAATGTTGCCGGGCATGGTGGCGCTTGCCTGTAATCCCAGCACTCGGGAGGCTGAGGTAGGAGGATTGTTGTGAGTTCGAGACCAGCCTGAGCTACAAAGTGAGCTTAAGGCCAGCCTGAACTGCACAGTGAGACCCTGTCTCAAAAAGACAAAAAAAAAAAAAAAAAAAAAAAAACAGAATGTTCTTTCAGAGGGTGTTGGTTGTTCTTCATAACTGGAGATGTTGGATCTTGAAAGCTAAGGAGATAAATGTGGAAAGCACAACAAATAATAATTGCCTATTAGGTAAATTGTCTATCAGTTAAATTAAACTTTCAGTTTGTTAAATTAGTATTAAAATTGCAAATATCTTCTAAAAGTCAGCAATTTTAGAAAGAGTTTTTTTTTTTTTTTTAATGTATTTAGTACAGGGTCTACAGGGTCTACACAGATTAGACTTGTAGAGATAGGACTTGTAGTGATTCTCCTGTTTCCAGCCTCCTAACCCCTGGGATTACAGGCATGCACCACCATTCTCAGTCTCAGTTGCCATCTCAGTGTGCTCCAGGGGCGGGTCTGGCATGGAATGCTGGGGTTGAACCCCAGCCGCTGAGCTCTGTCTAAGCGGGTGCTTTAGTCACCAGAACTACCTGGCTGGCCCGGGAGCTTTTTTTTTTTTTTCTGCAAAACTGGGGAACCATGCTGCTTTGTATGTGACAAGTGAAGTTCTTTTTTTTTTTTTTTTTTAAAAAAAAATGATTTTATTGAGAAACAAACAGCAAGGTGACAGTTTCAAAACAGATTAATAGGACAGTTTCAATAATTAATACACTGCACATTGTTGTCTTGGTGATTATTCATTGTACAAGATACACACATGATATCCTGTCCACAAACACTAATAGAACAACTCTTTCTATTCATTGAATTAAGAGAATGCAGCTTTATATTTCTCCTATTTTGAATATACAGACACAAAATGCTCCTTCATTCCCATCTCCTTTTTTTGTTTAGTTTTGTCAGAGAAGGTATTCCATTGTCATTTAAATACTGTAGGTGCATGAGTTCAGCAAAACATTCCAGTACAGTCCAGTAGTCCATGATAGCAGTGGGTTTTCTGTAGGACTGGCAATGTCAGAAGTTGTTGACTTGAGCCTTTTACAGCTCAGCACATTATTATTATTCATTTTTATACTTTTCTGCTGGATGGTTAAGACCAAGATAAGGCAAGATCTATATAACAAGAAATGTAACTTTTGTATCTGCTAAGGTCAGTCAAATTCCCTCAGGATTTATTCTGAAGCCCTGTACCGCAGTTTGTAGATCCTTTGTCAGTGTCAACAAGTGAAGTTCTGTGTAACGAAGCTTCCTGTTTCAGTGCTCTCTGATGATTTATTTTCTCCAGAGGTGTTTTAATTGGTAATTATAGATGTGGTCTTAACTTAAAAGACTGTGTATAAGTATTCAACTGAAACAAAAGTCACACGAACAGATACTTTTTGTATAGATAATTTCCCACATATGTGACTAGTAAAAACGGCATTTTAATTTATTTCTCCACCTGATTGTTGGGTTTTTTTTGACACTGATACTAATATGCATATATCTTTATTTCCATAGCATAAAAACGTGAAACTGTTGCATTTTATAATAGAGACAGTAGGAATAAAATGGTAGTTTATAGTCAAAGTTGGGCTTGGAATCAAGCTTACAATCTACTCTGGTAGGAGGTTACTGAAACTCACAGAAGGGTAAAATATTGGGGCTGGGGAGATGGCTCAGTGGAATAAGTGCTTCCCTGGCAAGCACAAGGGCCTGAGTTCAATCCCCGGTTCCGCCAAAAAAAAAAAAAGAAGGGTAAAATATTAAATCATTTATTTCATTAAAGAGAAAAGTATGGGGGATAAATTTATTATTATTATTTTTATTTTTATTGAAGAACAAATATACACTCGAGAAAGGTCTGAGGAGTTTAGATGATCAATGTGAACTCTGCAATGAAGCTGATAGCCGGGTAATATTTTCAAATATTAATCATTTCCACCCTGGTTATTCCGTTTTCTCTATCCTACGCTTAGGAAAGTAGTTTAAATCCTTTAGAAGAAACCAGTCTGGGAAGGTACTGCAAGAGAGAAAAAGGATTCAGGGTAGAGTCAGAGAAGACTGGGGTCCTCCTTCACATTAGACATTTGTCTAAACTGACCGGGAAGCTGAAGCAGAAGACAGCAGCTGGATCGGGTTCTGCCTCAGGGTAGTGTAACCAGAGAGGCCCAGACTTCGGGAACCGCCTGGGTGTGGACTCTAGGCACCTGAGCCTTGGGTGGTTGTAACAGCAAAACCAAATAAGCAAGCAAGCAAGCAACAGCAAAATCCCTGCCCTGTGTGCGGCACAGTCCCAGCAGGGAGACCTTGATTCAAATGACCAGGGCAAATCCATAGTGTCTGATGACAGGTGCGTAGTGGGCCCCTGTACTCACACCCCACCCAGGGAGCACCAGGTCCTGACTGTGTGGACTCCTGCAACTCTTGCATAACCTCGAGAGAAAGAAGCACCAAAGATAATCAAGTTATACTTTCTTCCATTCTGTTGGGGTGGTGGGTCAGAGTCGGAAACTGAGCTATGAAAAGTAAAGAAATATATGTATCTTTTTTAAACATGATAATGTTTAATTCAAAACAACCTCTCAGCTTACAACTAGATTTGTGGCACACGCATTTAAAAGATATTCTTTTACATTAGTTTCAAAATCAGTAACAAGTTTGTTATACTTTAGAGAAATGTTAAGCTTAATCTTAAAAGGCATTAAGTAAATAAATTCAGAACCTCATATGGTTCTTAGAAACAGTTACATCAGGTTTGGTGGGAGACTGAGGCAGGAGAATTGCTATAAGTTGAAGGCCAAGCAGGACTACATAGTGAGACCCTGTCTCAAAGAACGAAAGAAAGAAAAAAAGGAATAAAAAACAGTGATTACCTACTTGTTATTTGTTCATTCGATATTTGTAAAGTAAAGGCATGGTTTTCATGTGGCAACACTGTCTTTATTCCATAGAGATACACAGGAGAACCCTGACCCAGAGTTTTGCTTTGATTATTAGTGTAACCAGAGAGAGCCTGCTAAAGAAAGGGGCATTTCTTGCGTAGTTGGGTTTAATTACTGAAATACCTACAGATCTTAGAATCTAAGGCTGACCTGACACAGCAGAGCAGCTAGGATGCAAGCCACTATCTTTTGCACTGGGCTGTATTTTGTTCCAGGGACCTGAATTTTAGGTACACAAGGCAACAGGACTGCTTTCATCCTCTAGGAGGTGTTCAAGATTCCCTACTTAGACGTCTCTGCTAGTATGGGGTCACATGCGAGGACACTTCCTGGGTCTTCCAGCTGAGACCCGGGCCTCTCTTGGCACAGTCGTCACCAGCCTGGGAAGATGGGAAAGCCAGAAGGAGGTAAAAAGGGTTTTCTTTTTCATTTTGGGCTGGTGTTTGTTCAAGGCCATAAGAGGTAAGAATCAAAGGGTTGAAGATGGAGGCCTGGGAAAAAGGACCTAGGGGACAGCTCCATGTGGTTGAGAACTGAGCTCCTTGTGAAGGAAAGTTTGATAGTCTACACAGTCCAGCCCTGTTCACCACACTTCATCAGGAATACGTGATGAAGGTGAGAGGTCCTGGGTCATAGCCACATTCAGTTTCCATGACAACCAACCAGCACAGCTAGGGCTAATGAAGGGTTTTGAAGTCCAGCTGGATGTGGGCTGGAGTATCTAAGGTACTTCTCCAGACAAAGAGATGTTTTAGGAAGGACAGCTCTTTTTACATATTAAGAAGTGTGTGCAAGAGGAATTAGTTTCCTTTAAGCTAATGTCATCCCTTTTCCAATAAATGCACATGATTAATGTATATGCACTAATCATTAGTAAAGTTGAAGTTATTTCTTGTTTATAAGATAAGAATAAACTATTCTAGTGTTTTCTTTCATACTCTGAAGAGCATCTTATGTTGTTTCTGGAGTGTGCACACCCTGGAGTCCTTGATTTTGGGGCCCAAAACTAGTGCTGCCCAGTGGGAGAAAGTGTAGAGAGGTTGAATATGATCTTACTGATGGCCCGTGAAGCTCTAAATGCTGTCATGTCTATATCTAAGGGATAACTTGAGGAATTAATATTTTCACAAACATGTTTAGGGTTGCATGACCTCTACTGCTGGATTAGCCCAAGATTGGTTCTTATGGCAAAGCAAGCATGGATATGAGGACGAATCTAAAGAGAGCCATGCACAGCAGGTGCTGTGAGAGGTGGGAAGTCAGGGTGCAACTAGGAGGGCAGTAGATGTATTGGGGAGCATGATTTTGAAGGATGCAGGGGAGAGAAGCAGGAGTAGCTGGGAAGACCCTATGGACCAAGAGCTGGTGTAACATCAGTGATAAGAGGGAGGAGAGGAGTTGTGTGGGAAGAACCTACAGTGTGCTGTAAGAAAAATTTCAGCAGGATGGATGAAGAGCCTTTAAGGGTTCTTGCCAAGAATCTTTTGTCAGGAGAAAATGGCTCCATTCTCATGCCATTCCTGTTCTGTCACCGACTATGGCAGTGAATGCTTCAGTGCGTTTCCAAGGTGCAGTTGTAGGAGGCAGCTCACCAACTGCATCCTGGGAGCACGAAACCCCTCTATGGCTGCTGTATGCTGACCAAAGAGGGGACCCTAGTATGATGATGGATTGGCTTAGCTGGGTTTGCTTTCTTGGGAAGAACGGAGTATGTGCTTCTGAGGGTGGACAGCTCACCGGGTCTGGAATAATGCTTTCTGGACCCTGGTCTATCTGTGCTTGTTGCAACTCGGGGATCAGGGATTCCTAAACATTGGAATCTGGCAATTTGTACCAGACCAGGGTTGTTTGAAAAGTGTGTCATCTGTGTCTGAATCATCCAGCAGTGCAGGAGGTGGGCATTAGGTGGAGGTGGATCTCTGAACCTTCTGTGGGCCTCTTCAGCATATAGTGAGGGAAAGACCCAGTTACCAGCATACATCAGTTGAAGTCTGGCAGGATAAAACGTTCTCTGAAGTCTGAGCTTCTAGGATTCAACTAATAGTGATCCTCTTGTTTTCAGCCTCCCTAGTGCTGCTGATTACAGGTGTGAGCCACCATGCCCGGTCTCGGTGGCCAGCTCAGTGCTTTGCCTAGGGGCAGGGCCAGTGCCACATGTGGTGCTGGGATTGAATCCTGGTCCCTGTGCTTGCCTAAGTAGGTACTTAGTTTGCCAAGGTATCTCACCAGGCCTATGATTCAGTTTTGAATGCTTCGACTAACTGGATGGAGCTGGAGATCCCTAGGGAAGGTAGTCTTTAGGCTTCAACGTTATCACCTTAAAACAGAGGTTAAGTCATGGACTCATTTGGCTCTGAGTGTCTCCTACCTCCTCTCTCTTTATTTGAAGGTTTGCTGGTATCTGGGCATAAGGAAGTGTGTTAAAAAATAAAAACCTATTGCAATGAGATAAAATTGTAAATGCTCAAAACTATTTTGTTGATTAATAGCTTGGCTTAGGGTTAGTCAAAGGAGACCATTGAAGACAGGAGCAAAGCCACTTCTCAAAAGCCAGTTACTTCCCAAGCCTTGGCTCACTTCAGAGCCTAGCATGAAAGCTGTTATTTAAATTGGGCTTCTGAAGTGGGCTGGAGGCTGGCGGCTGCGAGTTAGCATCGCAGGACTGCTAGTTGCCAATAAATGCTAGACGAGGGATGCTTGTTGCTGAAAGAGGGTTTTCCCTGTGTGGCTTTATCAGAGGCTGTGGGCTGGCAGATGGATACACAGAGGTCTCCTGTGCAGGCACAGAGACTCTCTGTCAGGCTGCCCCTCACAGGAACACAGGGCTGGTTTCCACGCTTTTGGTAGTGAGGAGGATGGAGGAGGCAGCCTGTGGGGATTGTCCAGCTCTCAGAGGTACTAGTGGCTGAGACAAGAACAACTTACTGTCATCTCTGGGTGTGCAGAAGCCCCAGGCTAGGGGCTTTGAATGCAATTCCTCCAGCTTTGTTTTTAAGAGAATGTTAGCGAAGAGGAGAACTGTGTATCTGGGTAAAGGACCATGCATACTGCTGGGAATCTGATAGATGTTTCTACCTCAGTGGCTCCTGTGGATTAAGACAGCTGCTATCAGGCCAGAGCTGGGTTCTCTTGCCAGTCTTCTGCAGTCCTTTCAGGAGACTGCTTTCTGGCTAACTGATTGTGCTGTCTTTATGACAGTTGACCCTGGCTATGGCCTTCTGAGGAACCTGATGCAATGACTTAGTGATGCATTGCCTGACCCTCAGACCTATCTAGGGCAGCTCCATCTAGCCTCAGGAATTCTTCATGTCTCCTTCAATTGGTCCTGTTCTTTGTCTTCCCGTGAGTCTCACCCTCAGGGAGATAATTCCATGATTCACCTGAGCACCGAGGGCTAGATGGAAACCCATGTTTTCATTTATTTATTTATTTTTTATAAACATGTTCGTCCTACAGGAAATAATTTTCATAAAGAAAGGACCTACTCATAAGAAGCTCCTAGTGTATCTTACACTAATATTCTCCGAGTGGGATGAGATCCCTAATAATGACCCACTGGGAGCAGGAAGAACATCCTGAGGCCTCTGTTTAGGTTTATTTCCCAATCCAAGAAATACAAAAGAGATTTAATTCGCTCACATTGGATTGGGTGGAAACTCACCCCTTGCCTGACACATGCGATGTACTGAGGGTAGTATGGGGGGGGTTCCAATCACACAGGAAGCTATCGGTTCACTTTTAGCATATTGAAACAAACTGCAGTAAGTGTGGTGGATTAATGGGCTGTAAAACAATCCTTACGAAGTGAACAAGTGGTTTAAAGAGAAGTCACAAATTAAAAATAATAGTGAAATGTAAATACAAGCAAACATAACTCACACACAAAATAGGTTCTACTTGTAACATGGCTAGCTGACATGAGCTGTGTCAGCTGGCTGTGTTCCAAGGTAAAAGCAATGAAAATCCAATCAGGCCTGAGGAGTTAATTTAAAAATTGGTAAGGAAGTCTACATGAAACATATCTCTGAACTCTTTAAGGTGAACCCCCTCTACATTGTCATCGTTCCGTGAGCTATTTGCTAGCGGTGATACAAAACTATCCCATTCAGCAATGTGTGTGGAAGTCCAGCGCTCACAGTCTTCCAGCAATGTTTATTTTTTTAAAATAATTAATTAATTAATTTGTTTTAGGCCAGCCTTGCCAGCCCTGCATGCGGCGCCAGGGATTGAACCACAGTCCCCTGCTCCTTCCTAAGCGTACCTAAGCAGGTGCTTTAGACCACCGAGCTCTCTCGCCGGCCCCTCCAGTAATGTTTAAAGCTGTGAAAAAGCAGGCTTGTCTAGGAAATCTTAGTGAACGTAATAATAATAATAATCATGGCAATAATACATATTTTGAGGTTTCTTATGCAATACCAAAAGAAAGAAATATCCATATATTGTTGGAGAAACACATACTGATGCTTGAACTACTTCCTGGTTCTCTGGCTGACATATACAGGACTGTATGACAAAAGCTAAGATACGTCCATTCATTGGAAAAGGAGCATGAAAAATTATCCAACGATGCTTAGAAAATATTTCTTAAAATTTCATACTATTAGTATGAAGTGCTCAGTGTGGGAAGTGTTTTGTGCAGTTTTATTTTTTGAAGTAAAGAAACCCTTCATTTCTTGGGATGGAAAGGCTGCTGAAGAGATTACAAGGACCCTCCTATGCAGTTTTGAATAGTTGGATGTTGTTGTTGTTGTTTGTTTTTTTTTTTTTTTGTATTTTAGGGACGGGTCTACAAGGTGTTCAAAGTCTCATCACTAGATAAGACTCGTAGTGATCCGCCTGTTTACAGCACGCCACCACGTGATACCAGGCTCAGTCTCAATTGTTGTCTGAGTGCTGCCGGTGCGGGGCAGCAGGGCAGGCTGGGGGATGGAACACTGGCCCTGCATCTGCTTGTAGGTGTTTTAATCTGCTGAGCTATTTGGTCAGCCCTGGTTGGATGTGTTCAATGTCTTTCGGCCCAGAATAATTCCCAAGGTTTATTTTTCTTTTTCCCCCAAGATCTATTTTAATACACAAATACCATGAGACCTTTTTTTTTCTTTTTTAGAATACAGAAAGCCTCAGGGACTTATTTATCCCAGCTTAGCTGAAAAATAAGAGGCACTCAATGTTTCCGAGGTCATTAGAGAGCTGAGGCCTCAGATCAGCCAGGTTAACTAAATTCCAGGAATGAGAGGCCCCTTCAAGGACAGACAGGATGTAAGAGCTGTCTCAGCTTTGGTAATGTATGGGGGAAAAGAAGAAGTTATCTCCCCTATCAAAACAAATGGGACTTGACTGACCTTGTCAGATACAAAAGCTACAATTATTGATACATAGGTCTTGCTTTATCTTGGTCTTTTAATCATCCAGCAGGAAAGTATGAAAATGAAGTATAAAAAGTAAAGCCATATTAATGTGCTGAGCTGTAAAAGGCTCAAGTCAACAATTTCTGACATTGCCAGTCCTATGGAAAACCCACTACTGTTATGGACTACTGGATTGTATTAGAATATTTTGCTGAATTCATGCATCTACAATATTTAAATGACAATGGAATATCCTTCTCTGACAAAAGTAAACAAAACAAGGGGATACAAATGAACTACCATTTTGTATCTGCATATTCAAAATAGGAGAGGTATACAGCTGCGTTCTCTTAATTCAATGAAAGAAACATTTGTTCTAATAGTGTTTGGACAGGATATCATGTCTGCATCTTGTACAATGAATAACCACTAAGACAACCATGTGCAATGTATTAATTGTTGAAACTGTCCTACTAATCGGTTTTGAAACTGTCTCATTGCTATTTGTTTCTCAATAAAATTATTTAAAAAATAAAGTAAACATAGATGCCATAAAAAACAAACAAACAAACAAAAAAAAAAAACCATCCAAAACAGGTAGAGGAAATAGTTGAAGTTCTAATGCACTCTCAAGTGCAAAGCATGGTTCTAACATGACAATTTGGAATCCCCGGAAGCTGCATACCCCAGTACTTTGCACTTCAGAACACATTAAAACTTCAACTGTTTCCTCTAATAATGGGTTGCAGTTTTAAATTCTATACATGGTAAAAATCCTCAAGTGTGTTTCCTTCTTCTCCCCAGCAGCCACTGGCTTTTAATTTCACCTCTTGTCCCAAAGTAAAGAGCTTTAGCTAGGATCAGTGGATGAGAGGGGTGTATGAGTCCTGCCCCACACTTGGAATCATAAGGTTTGTGATTCACATAAAAGAAGAATCTGGGAGGCAAGTGAGGCCTGTGCCTATGCCTAGAGAGGGAATTGCTCTTTTTTCTGAGCACCTGGATGATACCAAAGAGCCGAGGAGTAAGTGTGGGTTTGCACTTAAGAACACATGTAAAAATAGCACCAAGGAAGGGAAGGAAGATATAGAAATGTATTTAGTAAATTTTGCCATAGTTCTTTTTTTTTGGTGGAACCAGGGATTGAACTCAGGCCCTTACACATGCCAGGGAAGCGCTTATTCCACTGAAGCCATCTCCCTGGCCCCTTGCCATAGTTCTTGAAGAGAGGAAATATTTGAAGGTAGACTGCATTATCTTAGCTTTTTTTTTTTTGTCGTTGAGCCAAAATACCCAACACCCAACATTAAAAGAGAAAAGGTTTATTTGGTTCACAGTTCATAGACGTTTCAGTCCGCAGTTGGCGGGCTCCAAGGCAGGGCAGCGCAGCAGAGGGGCGGTGCAGGGGAGAAATAGCAGTTCATGGCCTAGAAAACAGGAGGCAGCATTTCACCCAGGCTACCCACCTTTTGGGCAGCTCCATCCACACCCAGGGTGGGGTAGCTTGATCCCAGGCACACCCTTAATCGCAGCATTACACACTCTAGATCCAGCCACCAAGGAAAACCCCACCTATGACCACGTGAAGCTTTGGGGGGGGCATCTACATACAAGCTATGATGTGCTTATTGCAAATCCTAGAGCAGTCACTAACGAGTAAAACAAAAAGTTATAAACCAGTAGTAGAGATAAAATTGTAAAGAGCACTAATTAATTCAAAAAATCAGGAAAGAAGAAAGAACCAAGAATAGATTAAATTATCAACTAGTAGACTTAACTCCAACCATATGTATAGTCATTAAAAGAAAACATTTATTCCAAATAAAAATTAGATATTATCAGATTGAAAAGAAAAGCTCATATACTGATCACAAAAAAGTCTACTTTAAAATATAGGTAGGTAAAAAGTAAAAAGCTGGGAAGAGATATACTATACAAGAAGTAATTTACGGTTCCAACCAGCTCCAGGCCTGGCATGTGAGTGGGGGCACCGGGGGCTCTCCTGATCTTCACTCTGGTCAGCACACAGGCCCAGTGCGTGAGTGGGTCCGCCTGGGCCCGCAGGACCCTCATTCCAGCCAGCGCCCAGGCCCGGCATGTGAGCGGAACTTCTTCCATCAAACAGGTCTAGTGTGGAACCCTGTGGCGGAACTCCCTGCAGAAAGGCTAGAGGCAAGACCCACCCAGCTGGGTGGAACAGAACATCTTGCCAGAGTGGGTTCACTTCCAAGGGCTGCAGCAGGGAGAGTGGAGCACAATAGCCAGACTCAAGCCACATCCACCTGGACAAGTTTGAACTTGGTAGATCTGGACCCGGTGCTAAGTTAATGACTCTACCAAAGTTTTACTCCAAAGGTCAGAAGACAGTACTACACAAAATGACAAAGAGAAGGAGGAAAAGGCATTCTCAGGCGCTGAGCCCACCCAGAACAAATACAAGAGACACTAGCATAGAAGAAATTGGAAATCACACACCTGAAATCTCTGAAACAATAACATCTGAAGTAAAGAAATAACTGCAGAAAGGTATAGAGGAAATCAGATCAGAAATAATTTCTGAAGCAAAAAAAGAAATATTAACTATAATGAAAGAAGTACTAAGTGATTCTAAAGAAGACAGTGATAAAAAATAGAGGAGAATATAAAAATGATGGAATCCTTGAATGAACAATATAGAAAAGAAATGGAATGTATGAAGCAGATTCAAAGTTTTATACAGGAAATTAAAACCTCAATCACAAGCTGGCAAAACCATTTGAATGAAAGTGAAAATAGGCTTTCAGGCCTTGAAGAGCCCATTGCAGCTAGTGAAAAGGTAAGAAAAGATCTCTTAAAAACAAGTAGGATGCAGGAAAAAATAATTCAACACCGGCAAGACAATGGAAAGATAAACAACATAAGACTAATAGGCGTCAATGAGAAAGAAATGATATACAAAGAATAAGGGCAGAAGTAATAGCAGAAAACTTCCCAAATATGGGAAACAATCTGACATTCAGGTAAGCGAAGCTTATAGAGCTCCAAATAACATCAACCCAATTAAAACCACTCCCAGGCTCTTTCCCATCTTGCAAGATGGCGGGTGAAAAAACTGAGAAGCCAGACACTAAAGAGAAGAAATCCAAAGCCAAGAAGGCTTCTGCCAGTGGGACTGGTAAAAAGGGTAAGGTGAAGGTAAAGAAGTCCAAGAAGGGGCAGTACCACTGCAGCTGAAATCCTGCCTTGGTTAGAGGAGTTGGTAGATACTCCTGATCTGCTATGTATTCCAGAAAGGCTTTGTACAAGAGAAAGTATATAGCCGCTAAATCAAAGGTTGAGAAGAAAAAGGAGAAAGCTCTTGCTACGATCACAAAACTGGTCGGTGGGGACAAGAATGGAGGTAGCCAGGAGATTAAGCTTCGAAAAATGCCTAGGTACTACCCTACTGAAGATGTGCCCCGAAAGCTCTTGAGCCATGGCAAGAAACCCTTCAGTCAGCATGTGCGGAAACTTCAAGCCAGCATCACTCCTGGCACCATCTTGATCATCCTCACCGGGCATCACAGAGATGAGAGAGTGGTCTTCCTGAAGCAGTTGGCCAGTGGCTTGCTACTTGTGACTGGGCCTCTTAGCCTTAATCGTATTCCTCTACGAAGAACACACCAGAAATTTGTCATTGCCATCTCTACAAAAATTGTCATCAGCAAAGTGAAAATCCCCAAACACCTCACTGATGCTTTCTTCAAGCAGCAGCAGCTGCGGAAGCCCAGACATCAGTAAGGTGAGATCTTTGACATTGAGAGAGAGATACCAGATTTCAGAGCAGCGCAAGGTAGATCAGAAAGTGGTGGACTCACAGATTTTAGCAAAACTCAAAGCTGTTCCTCAGCTCCAGGGCTACCCACAATCCATTTTTGCTCTGACAAATGGAGTTTATCCTCGTAAATTAGTATTCTAAATTTCTTACTAAGAACCAAATTAAATAACTGATACATTAAAAAAATAAAACCACACCAAGACATATAATAATCAAGATCTCAGAAGTTCAGCACAGGAATAATATACTAAAAGCCACTAGAGAAAAGAAACAGATCACATTTAAAGGAAAAGCCATCAGAATACTGGAAGATTTCTTTTCACAAACCATCGAGTCAAGAAGAGCATGGATCGGGAGGCTGAGACAGGAGGATTGTTGTGAGTTCGAGACCAGCCTAAGCTACAAAGTGAGCTTGAGGCCAGCCTGAACTGCATAGTGAGACCCTGTCTCAAAAAGACAAAAAAAAAAAAAAAAAAGAAAAGCATGGAGCAAAGTACTTCAAATCTTGCAAGAAAACAAATTCCAACCCAGACTAATATACCCTGCAAAATTTTCTTTCAAGTTTAATAGTGAAGTGAAATACTTCCACTACAAAGAACAACTAGAGAATTTCATGACAACAAAGTCAACCTTACACAGACTAAAAGATATTCTAGAGAAGGATCAAAATGACACAATTCCTTGAATGAGAATGGAAAGAACCCACCAAATAGGGCAAACAATTGAACACAGGAGAAAAAAAGGTATATAACAGCAGTCTTTTGGTTATTCTTCGGTATATAGCATCAAAATATTTTCATCAGCATACTCTACAAATGAACTTCTCCTACACCCTATGGGTCATGATTCTGTCTGGGTCTATTTTTAAAAGTTTATTTCCATTTTCCATTGACTTTATATTACTTCTTCTCTCTCTCTCTCTCTCTCTCTCACACACACACACACACACGAAAAAGATATGTGCATAACTAGACATTAGATTGATACTGTTTAATAGAAATCTTTAATGACCTTTTAAATGGGTTCATTTACTATATTTTACATAGTTCTGCATAACTATCATTTTGAGAGCTCTTTATTGTTCATCCAGGAGCACACTGCAGCTTCTCTTGCCTTTTGAATTATGCTCTTTGTTGTTTCCTATATGCTACATCTGGAGGTATTAAAATATTTCAAGTTTGTATAACTAGAAAATATTTTACTTTTAGTTTTCAAAGGTATGTTTGCTAAGTATAAAATTCAAAGAGGATAGATTTTTTCTTTCAGTCCTTTAATTAATCTAGTTTCTTATACACCTGGTCCTTTTTTTCTTTGTAGCCCCTGCTGATGCTTTGCACGTGCTTCGTGCTTCTGCACACCTGCTCTCTATCCACCCAGCTAGCCTATGGAGTAATTCCTACTTACGTAGGACAGTAGGGGAAACTGAGGTTTAAATGGTCAAATCAGTCTCCTAGGAATGTGGACTGGCAAAGGGCCAAGGCCAGTGGGCCTTACCCTCAGGGGCCCATTCCACTATGGACTTGTCAGGGAGTCAGTCCATCCACGAGGTCAGCATCCTCATGATTTAACCACTTCTCTGAACCCCACCTCTGAACTTCGCTGTATTGAGGATCAAGTCCTGAATTGGAGTCTTTGGGGGACATCTCATATTTAGGGATTAGAGAGATTTGTTGAGGGAACATGCTGATTTCTCCTATGGCCCCTATGTAGCTCCAATTTCCATCATCCTCGGCCAAGAGGGCTTCTCAGTCCCCCTCCTGCTTTATCGTCAGATGCCACGTTGTCTGCATCCTTGACTTCATTTCATTCATCAGGTAGGCTTCATGTCCTTTCACATCCTCACAGGAAGGGTGAGTACAGACTGTACAGTAAGATATGCTGAGAGAAGTCTACATTAACATAACTCTTTCTTTTGATACTGGGGATTGAACTCAGGACCTTACACTTGCCAGGCAAGCCCTTATTCCACTGAACTATATCCCCAGCAACATAACTCTTACTACAACACATTGAGAGTATTCTATTTTGTTATTCTTGTTGATCTCTCACCATCTCTAATTTATGAGTTAAACTTCATCTTAGGTATGTGTGTAGGAAAAATATAGTATATATAAGATTTGGTGCTGTTCGTGGGCTTGGATGCCCACTGGGAATCTTAGGTTGTATCCTCCATGGATAAGACTGCAGTAATCTCTCTCATATGGGTATGGGCTCCCTTAGGGTGTCTGTGGAAAGGAAAGCAAAGGCCAAAGTGGGTGGTAAGATCAGCTGTTTCTGAGAGGGTCATGTTTTTAAAGAAGGAGGAATGTCTTAGTTGTTTCTAAAACAGATTCCTAAATTAGTCTGCCATCAACATCACCCAGAGCAGCTTAAGAAAAGGCCAATTCCTGGGCCTCTCTGCAGATCCACCAAATCAGTATTTCAGAGGGGGAAACAGAACCTACCTGTGTTTTCCCCAACTGCTTCCCTGGACCCAGGTGGAGACTCTTGGAAGGCTGGTGGGATAGAGCCAGGACCAGCTCCAGGAGGTGCCTCTTCACCCCTACATCCTTGGAGTGGGTTTGGAGTTCTGCTCGCTACTTTGGACACCTACCTGGGTCCTGAGACCAGGATCACTTGCGAAGAGGAAGAGCCATACAGGGTGTGAGCTGCACGGGTTTGTTTACTGCCATCTGCCTGGGGACTGTGCTTACAGAAATGATTTCTTTGTCAAAATACATGACAGGGAGCCTGCTTTTGCCCCAGGCCTCTGTTTCATAACTCTTTTATTGGAGCAGGAAGAAGTAGCACATTATTGTTCTTCTGTTTCACGTTTTCTCATGGATCGAGAAAGCAACATGCACTGTGTGCAAATAGAAAAGCTGGCTTTGTTGTCTGAGGACAGGGAGGTAGGGTTGCCAGGAGAAGGCTTTTCACAGGCCATAAAAGAGACACTGGGCACAAAGCAGGCTGGAGGCGATGGGCGATGGGTGGGAGGGCCTGGGAATAGGTGGAAAGAGATCACTTGCACTTATTCACTGGCCCAGGGAAGGAGCCACATGTGTCTTATGAAAGTGATCCAGGCAAGCATGTGCTAGGACTCTCAGGTCTCTGTTTCTTTCAGAAGGATCTTTTTGAGTTAGTTTTGTGCAATAATGTTTCTGAAAATCAGAATGACTTGAGGGACTGTGATGTTTTAAAAAATGTTGGTAAAACTACTAAGACAATCAGTAGCAGGCTTTCTAGTGTGTCACCTGCTCACCTTGTAACCTATCGAGGGCAAAGAGGCTGTTGTCATCTTCAATTATAGACAGGCAACCAAGCTTCAGAGAGGGAATTCTTTCCTCTACTTGAGTCAGGTTCAATGTCTGATGTGTGTGTTCTTTGTATAAGATTTTTCAATAAAGTATTTGCCTATGTTACTTGCTTCATAAACCTAAATTTTTCAATGTTGGATTTTATTCAACTGGAGACCAAAGTTCAGTGAAGTAAGTACCACAACCCAATATGATGTGTATATGGCCTTGAGGAATCTCACCAAAAGAATTAATATTTTCCTGTAGCATGGAAGAGAGTAAACAACTAGAAATTACCCTCTAAGTGATGCTTTTTCCTTACCATCAGGTAGCTGTCTTTTTTTTTTTTTTCCTTTTGGTGGCACCAGGGATTGAACTCAGGCCCTTGCACTTGCCAGGGAAGCGCTCATTCCACTGAGCCATCTCCCCAGGCCTTTTACCACCAGATAAATGCCCTTTATTTTAAAATTTATTTTTATTGTCACATGTTTCCGGTACTTAATGATCACTGTGTTCATTATAGGTCATGTACAAATGCTCTTTTTAGAACAGTGATTCACACACTTTCTTGAATTTTAAACTTCCATGGAGTGTGTACTGAAGCAGACTGTTGGATCCCACTCCTAGGGATTTGCTGCAATAGGCCTGGGTGCAGCCAGAGAATTGCGTTTCTAATCAACTCACTGATGGGGCTGATGCTGCTGGAGCAGAAACCTTGGGAACCACAGTTCTGCCAGGGAGGTTGCTCAGTAGAAGAAGCACTTGCCTGACAAGCGTAAGGGCCTGAGTTCAATCCCTGGTTCCGGAAAAAGAAAATTCCTGTGGGGGCTGGGGAGATAGCTCAGTAGAATAAGCACCTGCCTAGCAAGTACAGGGTCCTGAGTTCAATTCCCGGTACCTAAAACAAAAAAAAAAAAGATAACCACAGTTCTGCAATGTTTTCTCCCCCTATGTTTACTCTTAGTCCTACATATGTGCATGACAGATTAATAAAAATGGACCCATGTGTTACTTGCAATTTTGGAATTTTCTTCCATTTAAAAACATCCTGGATATCATTCCTACTCTAATACACCATATCTTAAAGTAAAGATATTCATTAGTTTTTAATGACTGTATAGAATTTCGCTTGGTTGTTTGAACCGTTATACATGAGTTTTTACATTGTCATCATTTTCTCCCCACTAGAAACAATGCTGCAGCTCCTTTACTGATCTCTTTTTCACACTTGTGCTAACGTATCTGAGAAATAGATTCACAAAAGTGGAATATTGGGCCCGGGGAGATAACTCAGTGGTCTAAGCACCTGCCTGGAAAGCACAAGGACCTGGTTTCGATCCCCAGGACCCCACGCTGCGCTAGCCCCACTGAGTGCCGCCCACTGAAACCGGGTGTGGTGGTGCAGCCTAAGACCCCAACACTAGGGAGGCTGAGCCAGTGAGGTCACTGTGAGTCTGAGCTGCATGGAAGACCCTGTGTCAAATAAATGAACGAATGAAAGACTGAATGAATAAATAAATATTTTTTAAAAAGTGGAATATTATATGATAACATATAAAAAATTTTAAGGTTGTGTACAACTGTCAGATTATCTGCCGTCCTTTTACATTTTTTCCAAATTTCGTTACTACCAATAGAATTTGCCTCATTAATACTGATGTTCATAATGTTTATTTCTTTACTTATCTGGTGGGTGAGGAATGCTATACTACTATTTTAATTTACGGGTCATTGCCAGTGAAATTGACCATGTTATTGGCCAATTACATTCTGTCTTCCATGACATATCTTCTACCTTTACTCATTGGTAGAGAAAAAAGATCCACAATGGCAAAAAAATATGTGGCAATCCATTGTGGTGGACACTACTCTGGTTCACAGTATCTTACTGAAGCCACAGAAATGAGAAAAAATAATGAAAGATATCAGTATAGAAAAGCCAAAGGAATAGAGTTCTTTAGGCTAGACAACAGGGAATTTCTTTCCTTCTTTTTTAATCATGAAAGGCCTTTGTTTCTTCATCAATTTTGAAATATAATTGTGTAATATCCAGTAATGTGGGTTGGTAATTATTTTCTTTTAGGACTCAAAAAGCATTATCAACTTTCTTGTCCTTTAAGGTTTGTGCTGAGAAATCTGCTATTATTCTGATGTTTTTTTTAATCTTTATAGGCAATTTGGTTCTTTTATTTAGCAGCTTTTAGAATTATCTTTGTTCTGAATCTTTGGGGTTTTGACTATGTTGTGTCACAGAGAGGTTCTTTTTTGGTCGTGTCAGTTTGGCTCTTAAATGCCTCATATATCTGGGTATCCATCTCATTCCTGAGACAGGAGAAATTTTCTGCAATGAGTAAATTTTTTATTCTCTTACTCTCTGCCTACACCCATTCCTCAAGTTCAATGGTCTTTAAGAGTTTTCAGAACCTCTTGAATCATCTTTTGATGGTCTCTTGTTTCTTCAGTATTACCGAGAAAATGTTCTAGAATGTCAACCTTGTCTTCAAGACCTGATGTTGTATCTTTCGATTGATCTTGCCTACTGCCAATATTTTCAACTGAGTTTTTCATTTCCAGGATTTCCACTTGATTTCTTTTTAAAGCATCTAATTTGTATCTGGGATGGTGCTCCTTAGGGCATTCAAGTGCTTATCTGTATTTTCTTTAAGCTCATCTTAGTGATTGATTCATTCAGCTTTTTGTTTCTTATTTTAAGCTTATTACCTGGAAATTCATCTATTTCCGGGCATATGAGATTCATCTTGTGGGTCTTATGAATTCTTGGAGGACATTTTGTTGCTTGTTTCTCATGATTCTTGGGTGTTTGTGTTGTATGTCATAGAGAGGCTGGGATAGAAGTCCCTGTCACTCTAGTGAAGATATCTTTAATAAGTGGATTTCTCCCTGTGATTTGGCTTTAGGTATGATTCAGTGTACAGGCACCCATTCAATAAATCTGTGTTATTGCCTTTTGAGGAGAAAGTAATAGTAACATCCAAAGAACCAATAATATGCCAACACATAATTTAAAACTTGTCTAAAACTCAGTAACTCAGGAAGATGGAGGGAGAGTAGTACACAATAGCCTGGGAAATAGAAGAAAAAAGAAAAATAAAATGAAATGAAAAATAGGTTTTGATGATATTACTTTTATGCCAGAGCAGAAGTGGGGAGGGAGAGGAAGTTTGAGAAGATATGTGTGGGGGCAAAGAGAAAGGCAAGGAGACATGAGTGAGAACGCTGGGAGGCCTAAAGGATATTGGAACCAAGTAATCAACTAGCAGTAACCCAATGTTGGAAGATTTGGAAAGCAACTCTGAGGGAAGGAGCATCCAACAGATTAGTGTAAATCACTGTAGAAATTAAAACAATAGTCAACACCTACACACAGTTACTTGCACATAGGCCTCCCACACCCTATCCAATTTAGGAGTGAAGGAGGTGTGAAGAGCCATACAGTGGCTGAATCCACTTCTGTTGTTTTCAGGCTCTGTGGTGAGGCTTTTACTCTGCTTCCTCCAGTGAGGTTCAGCCTGGAATTCTCAGCCAGCTGTGAACTTACAGAACGTGGAGTAATTGTTACTCCATCTCTGGAATGCGCAGCCCCCTTAACTCATCTGGCCCCAAACCCTATGATTTGAGTGCCATCTGGGGTTAGGCAGGATGTTTTCTTAACTGATGCAGGTGGTTTCTATTTACCCTCCGTGGTCACAGTCCCAACTCCCCTGAATTCTGAATTCATCTTTAGCACTTGTTTGTGCCACAAGGGCCAGTGCTAGAGAGGAAGGGACTACGTGGCTCCACCTCGGAGTGGACAAAAGTCCACTTGCACTGGAGCAAGTGTTCATCTGTGGCCTCCATCCTGCCTTCTTCCTCTAAAAGTTTTGTGCGTTTCATATGACTCTTTGGACCTCACTGGAACCTATATCCATGATCGAGTGATCTGTTTGCTGTCATTACCGCAGATTCTAGGCCATGTCCTTGTGGGGACACTGCTGTAGACAATAGTGTCTCTGGATCTGTGCTAGGGGGACCCCCCAGGGCTGACAGCCAGCTTCACCTTTTATTTCAGCTTTCTGATGTTCTGTTTCCCCTGTTGGTGGTCCTGTTCAGGGTGTATTTCAGTGCCTTTGACTCTATTATTTCATGTAACCATGCTAACCTTGGTATATATCTCTGTGGATACTGCTTCCTAAAGGATATTGGAACCAAGTAATCAACTAGCAGTAACCCAATGTTGGAAGATTTGGAAAGCAACTCTGAGGGAAGGAGCACCCAACAGATTAGTGTAGATCACTGTAGAAATTAAAACAATAGTCAACACCCATACACAGTTACTTGCTTCCTTTCTATGGCCCCGATCCTCATCTATCTAAAGATACATTTTTAAAAAATTTTTTTAAATTATGGTCTTTTTCTTGCTAGCATGTGCAGGTTATAAAGACACACATCTGTAAGTAGAACCTGGGGACAGAGTCCTTTGTAGCTAGGACTGCAGACTGAGTTGAGAAGGTCCTGGAGTATGGGCCAGAGCTTGGGCTTTGGATGAATAGATACGGAATTTTTGCCCAGGTTATAAACATGATATTAAGAAGCATGCATTGAGTTGGGTGGGGTGACACATGCTTGTAATGTCAGTTACTTGGGAGACAGAAGCGAAAGGATACCAGTTCCCAGGCCAGCTTGGGCAACTTAGTGAGACATTGCTTTAAAATAAAAATTTTAAAAAGGGCCGAGGATGTAGCTCAGTGGTAGAACTCTTGTCTAGCAGGTAGGAGACTCTGGGTTCATGACTCACTAGCAGACAGACAAACAAATGAACAAGACAAAAAGAAAGAAAATCAATCCTGATCCCTTTTTACCAAAAAAGCACTCATTTTACATTTTTTCTTTACAGTCATTTACCTTGTTTTCTGATGTAGACTAAACTTCCTCCCTTATTCTTAAAAGCTCTCTGAAAATTTGCTTTTGAGTAACAGTATCTGAGTATCGTGTTGGGGCCCAAGTCTAGTATGGGAGTCATGTAACCAACACGCCAATTTTATTGGAATAAAACCCTCTCGTACATCTCACTTTGTTGCTATTTGCCTATGTATGTGTCACCTATCACATGATAGTAATGCACTGTCTTTGTCTCACGCTTGGAAACAATCGTGGGGGTGTGTTAGGCTCCACAGAGAGAGAGAAATTTAGGGAGAAGAACAAGGTTAGATCTTTTAGGGGAATTCGGATCAAACTGTCAAGTCAAGCCTGCTATGCCCTGACTGTGATTCTTTTGAGATTTTAATCCAAAAAATGTCGAGCCCTAGTGGAATAGAAACCATGGGTATTTCCAGGTTCCTTCTGGGCTCTGGGTGTGAGTTGGAATCTTCTGTACTTTTGTCTTGCTAACCTCACTCTCAGGTGGCCTGGCTGGGGTGCGAGAAGGATGCAGGCAAAGCCAAGGCCCATCCTGCAGAGCCACCCAGTATCCCCCGAGCATCCATTTCCAGCAGTTAGCAGCTAGCTCTCCTGAGCCCTTGGGCCGTGCCCTGTGGGCCAGGCACCTGGAGGCTGGCTGGAAGGGATTCAGAGAGGGCCCGCCTGTAGGAATACCTCAGGAAGGAGATCATCATGCTGCCTCAGAGCCTCATTTTTCTGTCTGTCACCTCTCACTGCCCTCTGGTTGGGGGCGGGGACGCTGGCAGACACACTATACCTGCTCTGTGACTACGTGAGTCTGCCTGAGGGTGTGTTCCTGGGCCTTGCACAATGTCTGCCAAGGTGCTTGGCGCAGATCTGGATGTGTTTCCCAGGCAGACAGCGTGATGACACCTGGCTGGCCCAGATCTCCTGGGAATACTTGGGTCCCCTCGTTGCTCCTTAATGTCAAGGAGCCACTTGACATAGCAGTGGAAACCAGTTTCAGAGACCATCTACAATATGCGTGGTGTGAGATCTTGCTCTGTGCATATATAACAACTCCAAGGGGTCAGTGAGTTTGAAACTAACAAAATAAGCAGATGTATAACACACATTGTTTGTGTTACTAATAATAGTTAATGCAATAGCTATTTATTGAGCATTTACTTTGTGACCATTATGGACTAAGGGCATTTAGGCCTTGCAAAAATCTTCCTGAGATAGAGATATTATTAATAGCCTCATCTTGCCTTGAAGAAATTGAGGCCAGAGAAGTTAAGTCACCTGCCCAAGACCCACAATGGTAGAGTGTGGACTTAATCGCAGTCCCATACCTGTGACTTCTTATGTTATATATTTTTAGCTGTCCTTCATCCTTGAAGCCTTGGAATCAACCCAATGGGTTAGGATACATTTTACTTAAATTAAAATTTTTATTTAGGACTTTAAAACACTCAGTGAGACTGAGCGGAGGCCTTCTTGCTCTCCCTGTGATGTTTGAACACCTAGCTATATTTTTTGAGTCAAGCTTTTGAGCTGTAGGGTGACTCAGAACTCACCAAGGGAGGCCAAGAATTTATTAAATGAAACAAAACTTAGAAACAATTAAGCAAAAGCTAGATAAGATTAATAACATATATAACATTTTTTAACATGGCAGAAACATCAAAATGAAGTCAAAGACAAGAGATCAGGAAATTATGATACTAATGACAAATAGTTAATATCACATAAAAAGATTCTATGAGTTATAAGAAAAAGTAAAACAATCCAATTAAAAATGAATGAAAAATATGAATAGCATTTCAGAGAAAAGGAAATCTTAATGGCTAATTATTGTTAAAAGATTCTCAGCTTTATTGTTAGGAAAATATAAATTACTCTGTTACTGATTTACTCTTTCATCCATCAACTAATTGAAAATGAAAAAGGTCTTAGCATGCGTAGGGTAGACCTTGAGACAGGGAGTGTCCAGACTGTGGTATAAGCGTGAAATACTGTGATTTACTTGGAAACTCATCTATAATATCTTGTAAATTGTACACTATGGCAGATACTCTTAGTTATCTATCTATATCCAAATCTTTCCTACTCTTTAGGAATAGAAACCTAATTTTTAAAATGGAAACAAGACGACAGCTTGTAATTGATTTAACCCATTATGACAATTATGTTCTTATCTAGTTACTCAATTTCCTCTACCCCAGTGCAGCTTCAGTGGTCATGTGACTCAATTCTGATCAGTGCAATGTAAAGAGGAGGCTACATATTCTCTGAATAGGGCAGGCAGTTCATTGCTTATGGAACTGTCTGGGTCAGGGTAGGGTGGGAATTAAGCACATCGGGTTAATTACTATGTTCGTCGTGTGTTCTCTTTTCAGTGTTTTAGCAACAAAGAGATTCTTGGTGAATGACACAATGAATTTAAATTTTGTTTCCTTGCTGAATGATGCCACCATGAAACTGTTTCATAAAAAGTCCCGTGTTAATACCAACATCACAACAGCACTGCTTGTATTTATACTGACTAATTATAACGTGTCTATTTTAAGTTTCAAGAATGTTCTCAATGCAGAATAATTTATTCCCTGATATTGTCTCTGACAACAGCCATAGGTCCACAAACTTTTTGCTCATGTTAAAAAAAAAAAACCAACCAAAGACTGATGAAATAGCTCGGCAGACTAAGCACCTGCTTAGGCAAGCGCAGAGAGCAGGGCTCAATCATCAGCACCATATGCTGCTCTGATCTGACCCCAGGCTGCTGAGCCAGCCACTGAATCTGGGAGCGGTGGCGCAGGCCTGTGACCTTAGCACTGGAGAGGCTGAAAAACAGGATCACTACGAGTCTGAACTCTGTAGTGAGGCCCTGTACCAACTGGCTGTCTGTTCGAGTCCTTTTCCCATTTTAAAATTGGATTGCTTGTTCTTTTTCCTGTTGCATTAGAAGTTTTTTTTATTTTAGATACTTGTCTCGTTAATTAGAAGATGCACTCCCAGTTCATCAGGTTCATTGTACCGTCAGGATTCTTTGATTTTTGATGAAATCCAATGTATCTATTTTTTTTCTTCAGTCCTGTATTTAAAAACTAGCTTAACCCAAGCAAATAAAATTTACTTCGATAGGGCCAGCCTAAAGTGCCTGCTTAAGCAGAGCACAGTGGCCAAGGTTTGAGCCCCAGGATACTGTGCGGGTCCCGCCCCTGGGGCGCGCTGAGTGGGCGTTTGAGCCTGAGCACGGTGGCGTGCCCCTGTAATCCCCGCGCTTGAGAGGCTGAAAACGAAAAATCACTGTGAGTCTGACTTACATAGTGAGAGCCTGTAGACCCTGTAGACGCTGTCCTAAATACAGAAAACAAAACAAAACAGAAAAACCATGCTTCAAATTTACTTTGATGTTTTCTCTCACAGTTTGCATAATTTTCACTCTTATATTTAGGCGTATAATCTTGAGTTATATGTGGTATGAGATAAGGGTCCAACTTCATTCTTTTGCAGGTGACTAACCATTTG